>JAQMWT010000692.1:0-35991 GCA_029834535.1 Chrysophaeum taylorii
AGTCCACTCGGATCGTAACGAACCAAAGCACTTTCGCGTATATTCTCAACGCAACCGTTCCAATGAAAAAACCCGTGTCTTGATCCATGCAGCACGTACAAATCCGACCACGCAATACAACACGTACGTCAGCACTCGACTCGTGGCCGTGGGTGACCCGAGGTAGTCGCACGCTCTCGGTACTCACCACGATGGCGGAGCACAGAACACATTCCCGACCCCCGGTGACAAAGGGGTACTCACCGCCGACGTCGTCCTAGAAGACCCTCAATGAACTAGGAAAACAACGACTCGGGGTCGGTATGCTCGCCACCACCTTGCTCACGGCTTTCACCAAGCCCTCAACAATATGAGATATGGTATTGAATCAGCAAGTATACTTACTTACAAGAATACAGCAAGAATGACTTTCTCACAGAGAGAAGTGGTGTGATGTCCACTAATGAAGGTAGGGAGGGGAAAGAAGGTGTCCCGTTGAACGGGAATAAGACTCGAGAAGAGAGGGTAAGCCTTAGCGATCAGGGGAGTTCCGCCCCACCAGTCCGGTTGCTTCCGGAACGTTTCTCAGCGGGGGGGACGATGTATGGCCGGGGGGCGGAGGAAAGGAGTTGACGACGAATTGACAGTGATCCTGGAGGCGTAGGTCCCGCGGTCTCAAAAACGGCGCGCGAAGCGGATAGTTACTTTACTTGCCGTTCTCTTCAAGGCCCCCGAATATTCACATAAGGCCACGAAGAATGTTGAATATGGTACTCCCTCGCTCACGACCGTGGCAACTGGCGACAACCTCTACGTGCCCTCTGACCTGACCTGAACCGCCCTCGACTCTGATTGCAACCGCCAGGTGCTGGGGAGTAATAGCCGACGCCCTGCATTAGACCGGCCTTTAGTGGGGGATTGTTAGTTTAGGTTGACAGCTGCCAGATACACGAGGAAGGGCGTGAGGAGCGAGAAGCAAAAGTACGCCCGCGAAATTCCAGAATCGGCTTGTCCTGAAGTTCAAGAATCAGCTGCACGCAGTGAGCCTGTAGCAGCCGGTCAACTACGTCGAGACGGGTGGCCTAAGCTCGACGCCTTCCTCGACCAGTTCAAACACAAGTTGCCAGGGTCAAGTGGTTCAAGCCCTCGGCGCCGCAGCCTTCGGCGGGCGAACGGCTTGCTACCCAGGAGGCCACCCGATATGCCCAACGTGATGCCCTCGCGGCCCTGTGCGAGGAGCTGCCGCCAACGTCGATCGAGACGGCAAAAAGGATGGACCTCGTGCGAAGGGCCGAGCTGATGGGCCTCAAGCTCCAAGTCCCTAGGACCGACGGCAAGCCCGGCACGCGCCAGATGAAAGTCGCCGAGCTCCGCAAGGCTTTCCTCGGGACACTCCGCCCCTCGACCAAAGCCGCGGCGCCCGCTCCGTTCGCTCCCGCGCCCGCGCCCGCCGCACCGTTCCCGCCCACCTCACCTTCAACCGCTTCCGACGTCGATATGGCCGCGTCTTAAACGCAACACCTTTGCGGGCGCTTGACTGCCCGAGGCGCCAAGCGGACGAACTCGTCAAGCCAGAGCGCATAGCAGTAGTTCGTCTAGATGTACGTCACTTGTACAAGTGTAGTATGTAGGCAAATCAGGTTGTGTTCGTTCCGTTGAGAAGGGAAAGAGAGAGATTATATACACACAAGTGCAGGCCAGTAAGTTCACCTAGTCCCAATCTCTAACCCGTTGAGAAGGGAAAGAGAGAGATTATATACACACAAGTGCAGGCCAGTAAGTTCACCTAGTCCCAATCTCTAACCCCAGTAAGTTCACCTGGTCCCAGTAAGTTCACCTAGTCCCAATCTCTAACCGCAGTAAATTCGGCGTAAACCCACTCGTGCCCACATCCACTCACCCCACTCCCATCTGAACTAGTCGCTCTCACCCCCGCCAATCTAAGCTGCTTTGATCCGCAACAAGTTATGACGCCGTCTAACCTTGTGGATTTTACTCTATTTACGATAAAAAACCAAGTTGAAGTTCACTTGGTCTCACGTAAGTGTTCGCCTGGTCACTAAGTGACCTAGTCCCAAGCTCTAACCCCAAGTAAGTTCACCTGGGTCCAGTAAGTTTTCACCTGGCCTCAGTAAGTTCACCTACAGTGCGCTTGAGGCGCCGGAGAAGGGTAGCTGAGTTGAGTTGTCAAAAACTCCAGTAAGCTCACCTGGTCTCAGTAAGCTCACCCGGTCACTTAGTTCACCTAGTCCCAATGTCTAGACCCAGTAAGTTCACCTGGCCCCAGTAAGTTCACCTACAGTGCGCGTGTAGACGCCGGGAGGGGGCTTATCGGTATTGCGCAGCACGTGTGGGGTAGGGTGGAGTCGTCGACTCAGAAGAGCATATCCTCGGGGTTGCCGATCGACAGAGAGCAACGTAGAGCTGGACTTGGCAGAAGACGGGCTTGGGCAAGAGGACGCCGACCTTGCGGGGCGTCTGCCCTCTTGTTGGGCCTTAGGGGATGCTGGTTCGAGGAGCCTCGGTGACACGACACGATCGATGATGTATCTGGTACCGTTGCAGTGGCCGTGCGACGGGTCGAGGTTGCGAAGACTTTAAGCTCGCGATCAAAGTCAGCATGCCGTTGGTTGTCAGGGAGTCGAAAACTCGACTGTAAAGAGCGAGGCGTCGTCTTCCGACCCAACCTAGTCTGCCGAAAAGAACTCCGACGCCTCGTCTCCGGGAAAAAAGGCCGCGGTCATGCGCGCGTTGTCAGCATCGACAACATCGTTTCGACGGGGCGTGAGAAGGGCGCGCCGAAAGAGCCGCCGCGGGTCGTGAAAATAGTCTGCGAGGTCGCCGTAGACGGCTTGGAGGATCACTGTCTGGCTCGCGGGCCAAACTGATCCTTACCCTAAATCGGGGGACAAACAAACAAACAAACAGACAGACAGACAGACAGACAAACATCTGTCGATTAGTAGTAAGGAAGGAAGTGCAGGCCAGTAAGTCCACCTAGTCCCAATCTCTAACCCCAGTAAGTTCACCTGGTCCCAGTAAGCTCACCTGGTCAGTAAGTTCACTTAGTCCCAATCTCCAACCCCAGTAAGTTCGGCGTAAACCCACTCGTGCTCACATCCACTCACCCCACTCTCCTTTGAGCTCGTCGCTCTCACCCCCGCCAATCTAAGCTGCTTTGATCCGCACACGCCGCTAACCTTTGAGTTTACTCTAAAAACCCCAGTAAGCTCACTTGGTCCCAGTAAGTTCACTAACTAACTAACTTCAGACCTCTCCCGAGCATGGGAGCCAGGCCGGACCGACAGGAGCCAGTCCGGAATCACGGGCCTGTAGACGAGGAGCGCCGAAAGGTCGGTCGGCGGAGAGTGACCATCAAGCTTGTCGCCATGCGACGAGGAGACCGCGATGTGACTGACAACCAACTCGTCGATAACCCTTCCGTCTTCGCCCCCGGCCATACCCCGTCCCACTGCGAACGTTCCGGGTGCCAACCGGCCCGCCCGGGAGGCGAATAGGTGCCAACCTACGCCGGGAGGGCGGATGCCCTCGCAAGGCCCAGGATTCATGAGGCACCGTCCTCCATCGCAACAGCAGTCGGCGATCAGGGTAAGGGAGTAAGTTACACCTGGTCACTAAGTTCACATAGCCCCAATTTGCAACCCCAGTAAGTTCACCTGGTCCCAGTAAGTTCACCTACAATGCGCGTGTAGACGCCGGGAGGGGGCTTATCGGTATTGCGCAGCACGTGTGGGGTAGGGTGGAGTCGTCGACCCAGAAGAGGATATCCTCGGGGTTGCCGATCGACAGAGAGCCACGTAGAGCTGGACGTGGCAGAAGACGGGCTTGGGCAAGAGGACGCCGACCTCGCGGGGCGTCTGCCCTCTTGTTGGGCCTTAGGGGATGCTGGTTGGAGGAGCCTCGGTGACACGACACGATCGATCATGTATCTGGTACCGTTGCAGTGGCCGTGCGACGGGTCGAGGTTGCGAAGACTTTAAGCTCGCGATCAAAGTCAGCATGCCGTTGGTTGTCAGGGAGTCGAAAACTCGACTGTAAAGAGCGAGGCGTCGTCTTCCGACCCAACCTAGTCGGCCGAAAAGAACTCCGACGCCTCGTCTCCGGGAAAAAAAGGCCGCGGTCATGCGCGCGTTGTCAGCATCGACAACATCGTTTCGACGGGGCGTGAGAATGGCGCGCTGAAAGAGCCGCCGCGGGTCGTGGAAATAGTCTGCGAGGTCGCCGTAGACGGCTTGGAGGATCAATGTCTGGCTCGCGGGCCTACCTGATCCTTACCCTGAATCGGGGAACAAACAGTCGACATTTAAAGACAAACAAACAGACCCCCTCATAGCAGTCGACAAGTGCAGGCCAGTAAGTTCACCTAGTCCCAATCTCTAACCCTAGTAAGTTCACCTGGTCCCAGTAAGTTCACCTGGTCAGTTAGTTCACTTAGTCCCAATCTCTGTCCCGGCGTAAACCCACTCGTGCTCACACCCACTCACCCCACTCTCCTTTGAGCTCGTCGCTCTCACCTCCGCTAATCTAAGCTGCTTTGATCCGCACGCGCCGCCAACCTTTGAGTTTAGTTCTCAAAAAACTCCAGTAAGCTCACCTGGTCCCAGTAAGTTCACCTGGTCACTCAGCTCACCTAGTCCCAATGTCTAGACCCAGTAAGTTCACCTGGTCCAAGTAAGTTCACCTACAGTGCGCGTGTAGACGCCGGGAGGGGGCTTATCGGTATTGCGCAGCACGTGTGGGGTAGGGTGGAGTCGTCGACTCAGAAGAGCCTATCCTCGGGGTTGCCAATCGACAGAGAGCCACGTAGAGCTGGACGTGACAGAAGACGGGCTTGGGCGAGAGGACGCCGACCTCGCGGGGCGTCTGGCCCTGGCTCTTGTTGATCGTTTGGCGTAGGCGGGCCTTAAGGGATACAGGTTGGAGGAGCCTCGGTGACACAACGCGATCGATCATGTATCTGGTACCGTTGCAGTGGCCGTGCGACGGGTCGAGGTTGTGAAGACTTTAAGCTCGCGATCAAAGTCAGCATGCCGTTGGTTGTCAGGGAGTTGAAAACTCGACTGTAAAGAGCGAGGCGTCGTCTTCCGACCCAACCTAGTCGGCCGAAAAGAACTCCGACGCCTCGTCTCCGGGAAAAAAAGGCCGCGGTCATGCGCGCGTTGTCAGCATCGACAACATCGTTTCGACGGGGCGTGAGAGCGCTGAAAGAGCCGCCGCGGGTCGTGGAAACAGTCTGCGAGGTCGCCGTAGACGGCTTGGAGGATCAATGTCTGGCTCGCGCGCCTACCTGATCCTTACCCTAAATCGGGGGACAAACAGACAGACATCCCACACACACCCCCCTCTTAGCAGTCGAAATTTAAAGACAAACAGACAGACAAACAGACAAACAGAAAAACATCTGTCGATTAGTAGTTAGGACATTTAAAGACAAACAAACAGACAAACAGACAAACATCTGTCGATTAGTAGTAAGGATTGTAAGAAGGGATGTAACCAAGTATATCCTGTTGATTCCATCAACAACTACGAATCGAATAATTGGTCCGACCGTCCGTCCGACCAGTATAGAAAAATTAAATAGTCTTGTTGGGTTGAAACTTAAAGTATCTTGCCGATCTTAGCATATCTTGCGTGCTTGCCGCGGAGAAATGATGGCGACGCCTCCTGGGACGAGCCACGCCGTCTCGTGCCTAAAGAGCGCCGCGACACCGAGGGGCGCGCGCGGCTTGCGCGGCACCGCCCCAGCGAAGCTGAGAAGCAGCAGAAGCACCGCGACCTCGACGCGGACCAAGAGCGACATCGCGTGGGAGCGTGCGGCATGACTAGGAAAAGGAGCGCGACCGAGCGCGAGAGCGTCGTGCTACCGCGCGGCCGCAACACGAGGAAGAGCAACGCGACCGAGCGCGAGAGCGTCGTGCTACCGCGCGGCCGCAACACTCTTGAAATGGAACGTTCCACCGTCCGTCTACTATTGTCGGAGTATGAAATGGAACGTTCCACGTTTGAGCAAAGGTTGAAAAATTCAAAAATTGCAAGATACTATGGAATGCCGCGAAGAACTCGTCGTGACGCCTCACAAAGTACAACCGATGGAAAGCGCCGAAGAAATGATGCCGACCCCCCCCCCCCCAGGCATATCGCACACGTTGGTGTACGGCTACAATCCCGACAAGACGTACTGGGCCCTCAAAGCCGAAAAAGAGCCCACCATCCGCACCCTTCTCGAACACGCCGGAATCTTCCTCGAAAAAACCAACATCCAGCCCATCTCCTAACCACCATCATCCCCCATCAATGCCCCTCTCGAACACCAACCGTCTTCCAACACCTTCGCAAAACCCTCATCGCGTTCATTACACCCCCCAGCATTTGCCCTACGTCACGTCATTCGCAACGCACTTATTAAACGGATAGCCCCATCAACAGCCCCAGCGTTAGCCCTTCTTAATTGATAGCCCCTTGGTTCGATCGTTACCTCCGCTAATAGAGTGCTTCTTGTTACGAATGGTATGAGGCGTTAGACTAGCGATAAGAGAAAGACGTAAGGATACTGGATACGTGGTGCAGGGGTAAGTGTCATAGCTTCCTCACACAGGTGCTGGAAAAGAAGGAAAAGGAAAAAGGGGTAAGTGAGGATGAGGCGTTAGACTAGCGATAAGAGAAAGACGTAAGGATACTGGATACGTGGTGCAGGGGTAAGTGTCATAGCTTCCTCACACAGGTGCTGGAAAAGAAGGAAAAGGAAAAAGGGGTAAGTGAGGTCCTCACACAGGTGCTGGAAAAAGAAAGAAAAAGGAAAAGGGGTAAGTGAGATCCTCACAGAGGAGAAGCTTGAAGGAAGACGTCAGGAAAGGCATTGTGGCAGAAAGAGACAACAGAGATCAGGGCGAAGATCACGAAGTGAGGTAACGAGCACGAAGCCGGAGGAAGGAAGGAGCTTCCGTACGGCGGGTGAAAATATCGCTAAGGTTGTCAAGGCGGGTAATGTGTTGGAGATCAATGATGTGGTTGCGATGATATTCGGCGGTGCTGTAAAAGCGAATGTCAATATGGCGGGTGCGCCGTGTGAGACATTGGAGACGGACTTGGGTGACGGTGGTGCTATTATCAACATACATTGGGACCGTGTGACGAGGGAGATCAAAGTCATCAAAAAGTTTGAGAAGCCAAGAGAGCTCAGCAGTAGCAGCGTAAAGAGCGAGCAATTCAGCTTCAAAAGAAGAGCGAGCAAGTAAGTACTGCGAGCGGGAGCAGTAGGCGATCATAGAGCCAGCAGAGAAAACAAAGAAACAGTTGTGGAGTGGCGGTCATCAGGGTCGTCGGCCCAGCTGGAGTCGGAATAACCACAGAGACGAAGGGTAGAATCGCGACCAAGAACAAGGGCAAGATCGTGAGAGCCATTGAGATAACGCAGAGTGGGGATAAAGCGTGCGCGTGCCAGTGGGGTTTACCAGGATTGTGGGAAAAACGCGCACACTGATTGACGGACCAAGTGATATCAGGGCGAGTCATGATGGAGATGAAGAGGACACAGCCAACAATACGGCGAAAAGGGATGCGTGCCATGAAAATGTGATCTGGAGAACCAGGAGCCGGACAATCAGCCGCAGAAAGATGAAGACCTTTGGGAGCGGGAGTGAGTTCGGGTTTACTGTTGATGAAGCGATGTTCGGTAAGGATTTCACGGATAGCATGGGATTGGTCAAGAGTGAGGGTTCTCCGAGGGCGATCACGCGTAATGCGAAGACCAACGTAAGAGGTGAGATCAAGTTCATTGACGTCAGTGAAAGCGCGGAAACGGAGGAAAAAGGCTTGGTAATGGCCAATGCAATGACGAGGGTGCGCCACAAGAAGATCATCAACGACCAGAACGAGACGTAGAAGGACGGTAGAATTGAGCACGAGCTTGTAATGGCAAGTGTCACCAGATCCGCGGACGAAGCCACAATCATTGAGAAGGAAGCGTTCCAAATAAAGCCACCAATTGCGACAAGCTTGTTTGCAACCATACCAAGAGCGACGGAGCTTGTAAACGATTTTGGAACCATCGGTGGGTTGGCGAGGAGCATAGCCTTCGGGTGGCCAGACATAGATGTCTTCGTCAATGGGAGCTTGGATAAAAGCGGAGCTGACATCCAACTTATGCAAATCCCAGTCGTGAACAGCAACGCCAGACAGGGGCTTGTATTAAAGCAGAGATGACATCTACAGGACGGCACGTGTTGTGGTAAGCAATGCCGCGAACCTGGGTGTAACCGCGGACAACGAGGCGAGCCTTGTACGATTTGAAGCGGCCAGAGTCATACTTCTTGCACTTGAGGGTACAAATGTTGCCAGAAACGTCGAAGGAAGGCGCAACATCAAACCAAGCTGACCAAGAGAGCTGTATTCGTTAGCGATGGCTTGCAACCAGCCAGGACGCTCAGGATTGGTCGGAGCTAAAGCTTCACGTAAATGGAAGTAATAGTAGTTTCGTCAAGGTAATACTGAGAGATTTCTTCAGAAGCAGAGTAATAAACGTGTGCATGGGGATCAACAAGGGTGTTAGCTAAACAAAGGGGAAGGAAGACACAATGAACTAACAAACGAAAGCTAACATAAGAGACATACAAAGAGTTACAGGGGGAAACAGAATGGCCCGTATCGACATCAGAATGGCCCGTATCGACATCAGAATGGCCCGTATCAACATTGTGACAGGATGAAACAGAATGGCCCGTAAAAAAAAAGTTTGTTGGTTGTTGTAACGCGCATTGGTCGACTTTGCGCGGTCGGCCCCGTTTGGCGCGACTTTGTTTTGCACTTTCCTCAGGAGGTTTTGGGCTCTTTGGTTTTGTCGGCTCTGGTTTGCTCGACTTTGTTTTGCACTTTCTGTTGTTTTCTCTCTTTGGTGCGTCGGAGTTCTTGAGCTCGTAGAATGGTCGGCTCACGTGATGGGGTGATCAGTCCCAGTGAAACCGGCGCATTCTCATCAAACACAGGGGGCAAGGGGGCAACATCGGAAGAACAGCGGAAGAACAGGTGACAATCGGGCAACAGCCGGAACAGGCGACAATGGGGCAACAGTAGACGAGAGATGGGAAGCGTGATTCGAGTCAGAACAACGTTGAAGTTCCTTCGGTGGTTGACATTGCAGGAAATCTGATAATCGAAACTGTCAGCAAAATCGAGGTCTGAAGAACAATAGCGACAAAAGTGCCTGGGATGACGTGCGTTAGACGATTGTGGCCACTGAGAATCGCAGCGGGGCAAAGATAGCGGAAACACAGGCTGGTACATATGATGGCGGTGTACCAGACGTCTGATGAGAACGTTGCCTTTGGGCAGATATGTTGTATGGTGACCAGGTTATGACGATGGTCGGAGTCGACAGAAGCAAAAACAGGCGTAAACAGGGTTGATGCGAACGTTGGGTGTTTGGTTGTTGTGGCGCGAGCAAGTTGCCATGGGCACGACCGCGTCCTGTACGCGAAAATGGAAGACTTCGGACGCGCCAGCGGTGTAAGGAACGAACACGGGTAGACCAGGCTGCTGTATGCCAGCCTGCTGTGGCAGATAAGAAAGTGGCCCGTTTTCGCATTCGCAAGAACGAAGTTGCCATATGGGCCAACGTTGGAGGAGCAAGCGGCGAGCTTCGCGTCATACTCGAATAGACTGCGGTAGAAGTTGGCGACAGTGGCAAAACAGTTGTGGCACGTAAGAACGTTGCAGATAGCGTCGCAGTGGCACGTAAGAACATTGCAGATAGCGTCGCGGGTGCTGAGCACGGAATTCACTGCGATAGCAAAACCGGATTTTAAAGGTCAGAAAAACGGCGAAAAGGCGAGAGTGCGCGAAGGAGAACCACAAATCACACAGCAAAGAAGCGTCTGTCCAGGATCCCGAAGATGAGCGATCCAACCACATAGGAAGCACGAAAACTGCGCACGCGAAAAATTGACAGGCACAGCTTAGTTGTGGCAGGTGAAATGCGCGATGGAGCGTGATGCGCTGGTTTTACCAAAACCGACAAGCACAACGAGGAGTGGATCAACGAATAGCAGAAAATGTAGAACGGGGAGTGGATCAGCGAATAGCAGAAAATGCACAACGGGGAGTGGAGCAACGAATAGGCGAAATACAGAACGAGGAGGGGAGCAACGACGAGGTGAAAAGACAGAACGAGGAGAGGAGCAACGACGAGGGGAAAATACAGAACGAGGGGCTGAGCAACGAATAGCGGAAAATACAGAACGAGGCGCCTGTGCAATGGGAGCTAAAAACAAAAACGAGGGGCTTCCGTGGGATGGGGTTGTTGATGTGCTTGCATCAGACATTCGGCGGTACACACGCTGACTTGGAATTAGCTTGAAAGTGCTGCGCTGTTGAGAAGAACGGCGATGGTGGGTAGGGCGTTGTCGTGGAATAGCTAGGAACTTTGAAACTTGCGGCAGTCCCCCTTAAAGTGATCCTTGCAGCCGCCAAAAAGGACATCAGGTAGTGCGTCGGAATCGAGTAGAGCCAGGTTGTTGGGAAAGGGGGGCGTCTAGGGTAGGTCAGTTGGAAGAGTCTGAAGTCGTGGCTGACGACGCGGCGGATAGCGCGGCGGAAGTGGTTGTGCATGCCATCGAAATTGATTGTTGTTGAACTTCTCAAGGGTACAACCACATTCATCGGTACGAAACGCGAGACGATAAAACAAAGCCAGTAAGGCTTGAAGCACGATGCACGTAGTCAAATGCGAAGACACACTCGAGGGTGCGTCGGATCAGGTACAATGCCGAGCAACTTGAACTGCGGTGATTGGTACAATGCTGAGCAACTTGTATACTCCGATGATGAACTTGTTGAGGAAGTTCAACTCCGATGATGAACTTGTTGAGGAAGTTCGCTACGCGATCCCCACGGCCCATGTAGACATCGGTAATGCGCTTGTAAAGTCGCGTGAAGTTCATGTCGCGGTTGTCATGTTGTTCGCGTGAAGTTCATGTCGCGGTTTTCATGGATATCAACGTTGTTGCTTGACGCGAAAGTCTTCTTCAGAGCAGCGTTCCAGGCGCCGGGTCCATTGGTGAAAAAGATGTCGCTCACCACTGAAGGCATCGAGTTTTTGCGAAAGCTTGCTATCCTTAATTTCGATCGAGGACATGATAAACGACAACGAACCGAACACGTAGCAATGAACTGAAGCCGAGGAGGAGTCGCTGTTGTCCGTGAAGTCAAGCGGTCGTGCGACCGTGACGGACACCAGCTGCTACCATGTTACGAATGGTATGAGGCGTTAGACTAGCGATAAGAGAAAGACGCAAGGATACTGGATACGTGGTGCAGGGGTAAGTGTCATAGCTTCCTCACACTTCTGATTAAAAAAAGAAGCAAATTGGAACACATTTGGAACGAGGTTAGCGTCAGGATTCGTTTCCAAGTTGCTTCCAAGTTGGTGGAATTTGTCACGCCGCCTCCCTTTGCTGTAGACTTGGAACGAAGCTGGAGCGAAATTGGATTGAGTTTGGAGGGACGTTGGAGGCCTTGGAAGCGGTAGTTGACGATGAGTGGGCCGCCGGACTCGCCGGCGAGGGCGGCCCAGGACCGCCACGCGTCGCCCGTGCGCCCCGTGGCAGCCGCCGACGGGAAAAATAAGTGGGACGGCCGCGAGAAGGGCCTCGTTGGCGAGGGCGTATTGGGACGACCCGCCCTGCTCGGCCGGGCACGGCGAAAAGGGGCCGGCGTGCGAGAAGATACTGCAACAGATCCTGTCGGTGCACAACATGTCGGGCACCCAGAAGCTTGAGCTCGCGACGAAGCAGGCCGACATCGAGGCGAAGAAGGTCGCGGACGCCAAAAAGGAGGATCGCGAGGCGAAAATGCAGGAAGCCCGGGTCGCTCAAATGAAGGCCAACGCCGATTTCCAGAAGACCACGGCGAAGTTCCTCATGCAGAAGCTCTGAGGGGCACCACCATCCTCGCCCAATCCCCGTGCGCACCATGCGCCAACCGCCCCCCCTCGTCGCTTTGCGCCAAACGCGCCTGTAGTGGTTTTCTCAGATACCCGCCCCTCTTGGCCGGGCCAGAGGCCTCAACAGCCCTTTCCCCCAACCCGAACCGCGGGTGAAACCACCACACGCCCGATCTCAGCGTAACGCTCACGCCATCACGAAAATCGGACAATCAAAGGTAATAGCAAGAAGACAGCAAGAAAGCAATAAAGATGCCTGGTACATTGGGTTCAGTGGAAGCGCAGGTGAGGATGCATAGATGACACCCCCCCCCATAATTGCAAGGTCAGTACCAGAGCAACAATCAGGGTAAGTCAGGTGGCAGGCAGGCAAGTGGGGGGAATGGGCGTTACTGCCACTAACTAACTAACTTCAGACCTCTCCCGAGCATGGGAGCCAGGCCGGACCGACAGGAGCCAGCCCGGAATCACGGGCCTGTAGACCTTACTGCCACAGGAGCCCCCTACTCGAGATGAAGTCGTCCTCGACTTTAAGGGTGACGAAGGTCACGCTCACGAATGGTACGACAAGCTCGGTCAGCTACATCAGCACGAACTTTGTTGCTGTGGAGGCCGAAGCTACTGACAAGGACATCGATTTCATCCGGTCGGAAGTCAGTCACAAGGTTCACAGCCGTCCATATTCGTTCGTAGACGAGTGAAGCTACCTCCGTCAGGGTCTTTGTCGTCTGGTCTTAAGCGTCGTTCTTCAGCAGAAGCGGTCGCAAAACAAACGTCAGTCTCCTCTAGTTTCCATGGTGCGGTTTCTCTCGGATATTAACGGCTATCTCGAACACCAAAACTTCTCGTCGAGCAGCAAAATTTGCCGGCTACTGTTCGACTCGCGCGGTTGACCGGTGCGACGGACTTACACGGCACAAGCCTTTTGCCTCGCCAGAGACTATGGTTGCTCTCTCCGGCCTTCTTTCTGCATCTTTTCGGAGACTGTGGGTGGTCTCCTGGGCTCGCTTTTTGTCTTGAGACCCACAAAAATCCGCTCAACGTCCGAGCAGTAGTCCGTCGGCCGTTTATTCCGAATCACGTAAAGAGCGCCCAATCGCTCTTCCGATCCGTCGAAACCGCCAACCAACACGTCGGCTTTGCGCTCACTCAACCGCTGCGAACCGACTCGCCGCCGAAAACAGGAGATCGATAGTCCGGGAGTTGGACTATCGATTCCCGTTTCTGAGACCACTGTAGTGGTTTTCTCAGATACCCGCCCCTCTTGGCCGGGCCAGAGGCCTCAACAACCCTTTCTCCCAACCCGAACCGCGGGTGAAACCACCACACGCCCGATCTCAGCGTAACACTCACGCCATCACGAAAATCGGACAATCAAATGAGGGTAATAGCAAGAAGACAGCAAGAAAGCAATACAAATGCCTGGTGCATTGGGTTCGGTGGAAGCGCAGGTGAGGATGTCGAGATGACGCCCCCCCAATAATTGCAAGGTCAGTACCAGAGCAACAATCAGGGTAAGTCAGGTGGCAGGCCGGCAAGTGGGTGGAATGGGCGTTACTGCCACACGCCCCGAGCCTGCGAATGGCCTCGTTCCCAGTGCCCGATCATGCGGATATGCCGCCTCCCCGGAAAGTGTCTCTTAACACTTAGTCAAAGGTGCCGCGGATGCGGCCCTCGTTCACGCAGAGGTACTCTTATAGGTCTGGGACGGAGCATCCGAATGCAATGGCGGCCTGGTTGCCGTCCGTAGAAGCAGCTATGGCAGTTCTGGAGGATGACGGCGGCCTTGCAGTAGAGCGCAACGGGCCGCTTGCCGGTGATCACCTGCTTCTTGACGTCGCAGTACGCGAACTGCGAGACCATCCACCGAAAGACCATTCCACCGCGACGCGCGAGGGCTTGTGGACGTCGTTGTACTGCTTCTGGATGGGCGTGAGGTGCTTGGCCTTCCACGGGGTCTGGATGACGTCGCAGCGGGTGTAGCCCATGTCCCCGAAGACGATGAAGGGAAGAATATCGTCCTCGTCCTCGTCCTTGGTCGGTCGGGAGAGAGGTCAGCTGAAACATGTCACACCACGTAAGACGCCGCAGGGTTAGCGAAAAATCACGGTTCTTTTCCCAATTTCCTTCTTTTTTTTTTTAAGTCAAGTTTCCAACCACCATATAAGTTTGGTCACCATAAACCCTAAACAAGTTTGGTCACTTAAGTTTGGTCAATCAGTACCTTGCCAAGGTACGGATTGACCAAACTTGCACTGTAAGAGAGCAAACATAAGTGTTCACTCGAGTGTTTCAGATTAAAAAAAAAGGATCGGTCAAGTTTGGTCAACAAGTTTTGTCAATTTCTTTCAAGTTTGCTCGATTTTGATGTATGTTTAAGGGAACATTTACAAGTTTGGTCACTTTCAAACGAAGTTTGATCAGTTAAGTTTGGTCACTCCGAATTGCATTAAGTTTGATCAATCAAACCTTCAAATTTGATCAACAACCTTGCAAGTTCGGTCTGCAAGTTTGATCACTACTCCTCAAACTTCCACGGTATTGACCAAACTCTGGCTATTTAAATCAAACTTAAGGAGGCTTTTTAAGGGGGCGCGTGAGCGCTTTTTGTGCGAAAATGCTTTAAAAACGAGAGCTAGGTGCTGCAGCCACGCAGAATCTACCGTGGCGTTACACGCGCGGAATGGGCACCCCCCCATGACCACCTTAGAAGGAGATCCATCCTAAGACAGCGCGGCGATACGGAAGGAGAGCGGGTAGCGACACGCGGCCCCGAGAGCAGATTCCCACGGCTTGGCGTACTTAAGCTGGGCCCATTCTCGTACCTTCCGTCGTTCGTAGAAGCCACCCAAACTGCGACTCACCACGGTGGTGTTGCCGTGGTCGTGCGTCATTCTTCAGCAACAAGCGGACATCGGACACCAGACTTACATGGTCTGCGTGAGACGGATCACCCCATTCTGCATCCCAAAACTCGAGAGGGAGCGCGTCTTTGATAATCGACTCGGGGTCGAGAACGCGAAACTCGACGACCTCGATAAACTGCGCGAGCAACGCCCCTGGAGCACCCAAGGATTGTAGTCCCACACTTGTGCGGGGCCGTACAGGACCACGTTCAGGAGTTCCTCACCGTCGCGTGCCCGATCCGGAGTTAGCTGTCCAGCTTGATCATGGGACGGCAACGCGAGCACGTGCCGTTACGCCAGCATAAGCAACTCGCACGACCGTAAGTGAACACCTCCTTATCCTCCTCCTCCTCGCGCATCTCGACAACCCCGCCCTGCCGCAAGATCTCCCGCTACTGCTGCACCGTCGAGCACTGTAAGAGAAAGTCGGCAAATACAAGCTGCGGCGCGAAGGGATGTCAAGACGCCGACAGCCTCGCTCCGGAAGATCGCGGACACCACCCCTGTAATTCTAACCCAGTCATCAGTACGAGTCTAAAATATGACAAGTTTGATGTGATTGTTCGAAATTTGATCACACCAAATCGAATGCCTCCAAGTTTGACCATACACTCGCATCAACATGCGAATACTCGCAGAACAACATCCGCAAACAGGGCCTGCGTAAGACAACGCTGATACCACGCTGTTTCGTCGCCCAAGATTATTCGGATGCGCCTTATTAGTTCCCTTACCCTGATCGCCGACTGCGGTTGCGATGGAGGACGATGCCTCATGAATCCTGAGCCTCGCGAGGGCATCCGCCCTCCCGTCGTAGGATGGCACCTATTCGCCTCCCGGGCGGGCCGGTTGGCAGCCGGAACGTTCGCAGTGGGACGGGGTATGGCCGGGGGGCGAAGACGGAAGGTTATCGACGAGTTGGTTGTCAGTCACATCGCGGTCTCCTCGTCGCATGGCGACAAGCTTGATGGTCACTCTCCGCCGACCGACCTTTCGGCGCTCCTCGTCTACAGGCCCGCGATTCCGGACTGGCTCCTGTCGGTCCGGCCTGGCTCCCATGCTCAGGAGAGTTCTGAAGTTAGTTAGTTTTAGTTAGTTATTAGTTCGATGTTTATGACAGACTGCAGCGAACGATCCCGGTTCGTCATCTCGCGCCTTTAGCGGATGACACTGTTGCAGATGTCTATCAAACGCACATGCCGAGAAGAGCCGCCTGACTTGCCCTCCATAAAGCCCTTGATGAGGACCGACACGGCCTCGCAGAAGTGCTTCGCGCGATAGCTGGTTCTTTGTCGGCAAGAAGGTTCGGAGCAGGTGTGCCTTTTAGCACACGTGACGGTATTGTCTACTTGCACATCACAACGAGCAGCACGCACATAAAAGCTGCATCTTGCATATAGCACTTGAACGACAGCGCTGTCGCGCTGTAGACCATGTTGTACACGCCGTCAACTTGCCGCCCGTGACGAACATCATCTGCTGCAAGTCGGCCTCGAGAACACACATGCTGAACTTGGCATCTTGGTTAGATCGAGTTAAGTGGAGCCTCGTATTTGCGCGCTCTGAGCTGCGACAGCGTACTCGGCGATCTCTCATAGTCGTTTGCCTTCGTCTGGGCACGCGACTTCTTGTTTTCTTTGTCGGCGTCGTGGTCAACCGACGTCGGCGTGTTACCACCACGCTCCCGCTCGACCTGAGCGACGAAACCCGCATCGATACCGTGTTCGTTTCGAAGTCGAAGGACGATCCGGAGTCACAGCGCGACTTGCAGAACCGCTGAAAGCTTGATCACGGAGGCCCTTGTTTTGTTAGTGAACCTTTATGTTTGCTCTCCAACAGTGCAAGTTTAGTCACCCAAGATACGGATTGACCAAACTTAAGTGACCAAACTTGTTGAGGGTTTACGGTGACCAAACATATATGGTGGTTGGACTAACTTAGGGTCCGAGGATGGATGACGTCATTCACTTTATCCCCTAACACCCCCCCCAAACCTCCGCCTAAATCTAACAATATATGCCGCGTTTGGCTAAATTGACGTTCAGCCTACAATGCTGTAAAAGCCCAAATGTAGGTTTCTCGGACAATTATTAGGGTCGGATAAGAAAACGAGACTAGCCCGCGCCGCAACGACGGGTCCTACAACGCGTGGGCTTTTCCTTTTTTTGCGTGAGGGGACGAAAGGATGCCGACTTCACTATGGGGACTAGTTCCATCGCGACGATCTCGCGGCGTGGCGGCACATACTGCTTGAGTACAAATGAACATAGCTCAGCGATCCGTTGAGTATGTCTTAGTACAAACTGAAACATAGTTAACGGCTCGTACGAACTTTCTTATCCGACCCTGCTAACTAACTTCAGACCTCTCCCGAGCATGGGAGCTGGTGGTTAGAAACATGACTTCTTAACTACTAATCGACAGATGTTTGTCTGTTTGTCTGTCTGTTTGTCTGTCTGTCCCTCGATTTAGGGTAAGGATCAGGTAGGCGCGAGAGTAAGGATCAGGTAGGCGCGAGAGCCAGACAGTGATCCTCCAAGCCGTCTACGGCGACCTCGCAGACTATTTCCACGAGCCGCGGCGGCTCTTTCAGCGCGCCATTCTCACGCCCCGTCGAAACGATGTTGTCTATGCTGACAACGCGCGCATGACCGCGGCCTTTTTCCCGGAGACGAGGCGTCGGAGTTCTTTTCGGCTGACTAGGCTGGGTCGGAAGACGACGCCTCGCTCTTTACAGTAGAGTTTTCAACTCCCTGACAACCAACGGGATGCTGACTTTGAGCGCGAGCGTGAAACCTCGACCGGTCGCACGGCCACTGCAACGGTACCTGATACATGATCGATCGTGTCGTTGTCACCGAGGCTCCTCCAACCTGTATCCCTTAAGGCCCGCCTACGCCAAACGATCAACAAGAGCCAGGGCCAGACGCCCCGCGAGGTCGGCGTCCTCTTTCCCAAGCCCGTCTTCTGCCACGTCCAGCTCTACGTGGCTCTCTGTCGATCGGCATCCCCGAGGATATACTCATCTGGGTCGACGACTCCACCCTACCCCACACGTGCTGCGCTATACCGATAAGCCCCCTCCCGGCGTCTACACGCGCACTATAAGTGAACTTACTGGGACCACGTGAACTTACTGGGGTTTGAGATTGGGACTAGGTGAACTGAGTGACCAGGTGAAACTGGGACCAGGTGAACATACTCGGGTTTTTAGGGTAAAGGGTTTTTAGAGTAAACTCAAAGGCTGGCGGCGCGTGCGGATCAAAGCAGCTTAGATTGGCGGAGGCGAGAGCGACGAGCTCAAAGGAGTTGGTGTGAGCTAGGTAAACTTACTGACCAGGTGAACTTATATGAAACTTACTGGGACCAGGTGAACTTACTGGGGTTAGAGATTGGGAGTAGGTGAACTTACTGGCCTGCACTTGTTTCCCTTAAAAAAAAGAAGGAAATTGGAAAAAGAATCGTGATTTTTCGCTAACCCTGAGGCGTCTTACGTGGTGTGACGTGTTTCAGCTGACCTCTCTCTCTCCCGTCCGACCAAGGACGAGGACGAGGACGATATTCTTCGCTTCATCGTCTTCGGGGACATGGGCTACACCCGCTGCGACGTCATCCAGACCCCGTGGAAGGCCAAGCACCTCACGCCCATCCAGAAGCAGTACAACGACGTCCACAAGCCCTCGCGCGTCGCGGTGGAATGGTCTTTCGGTGGGTGGTCTCGCATTCGCGTACTGCGACTTCAAGAAGCAGATGATCACCGTCAAGCGGCCCGTTGCACTCTACTGCAAGGCCGCCGTCATCCTCAAGAACTGCCATAGCTGCTTCTACGGCAACCAGGCCGCCATTGCATTCGGATGCTCCGTCCCGCGCTTCCACTGAACCCAATGTACCAGGAATTTGTATTGCTTTCTTGTTGTCTTCTTGCTATTATTACCCTCATTTGATTGTCCGATTTTCGTGATGACGTGAGTGGTTACGCTGAGATCGGG
This sequence comes from Chrysophaeum taylorii, assembly GCA_029834535.1. NCBI lineage: Eukaryota > Pelagophyceae > Pelagomonadales > Pelagomonadaceae > Chrysophaeum > Chrysophaeum taylorii. Next base: position 18,834 of record JAQMWT010000692.1, read on the forward strand.
CGTGTGGTGGTTTCACCCGCGGTTCGGGTTGGGAGAAAGGGTTGTTGAGGCCCCTGGTCCGGCCAAGAGGGGCGGGTGTCTGAGAAACCACTACAGTGGTCTCAGAAACGGGAATCGATAGTCCAACTCCCGGACTATCGATCTCATGTTTTTCGGCGGCGAGTCGGTTCGCAACGGTCGAGTGAGTGCGAAGCCGACGCATTTGTGGGTGAAGATCCAGGGGATCACGGGCACCGCCGCGGGGTTCATTTTACGTGATTCGGATCGAACGGGGAGCGGAGTCACTACGACTCATTTTGGCAGCATATCGTAAGACCTGAGTGGCAGCGTTGTAAGCCCTAACCTAGCTCGCGCGAGGCAGACCACCTCCCTGACGGCGAGCGACAGCACCGGGAAGACCGTCCATAGTCTTCACACGCAAAGCAATTCCTTCCGTAACTCCAGTGCACCGGTACCAGCGCGCAGTCAGACGGCTTCCGGCAATTGTCGTCTGACGAAAAAGAATACAAGAAGCGAGTTGTGAGCGTTCGGATTAATCCTATTATCCGGGCAAAGCGCGGTCATGACAGAGAGGCCAATGACAGAACGACCGCAGTGGTTTCGGGACGCACAGGAGCGTCTGCAACGATTCAGTGCAGGGACTCCACTTGCGTCTATTGGAAGAACACCGTTCATTACGCCCTTTCAACGGCCGGAAGCCGAGGAAAGCGGCATCAGAAGAGAGGCAAGATCGTCTGATAGCCTCGACAACCCCCCAAGCGTGATCATCCTTCCGGATCCACGCGCCGGCGAAGGGGGAGCTACGGTTGCGCCAGACGCAACTTCAAGACCGGGTGAGCCGACGTTCCCGTACGCACGACCCTACGAACGTGCGATGAATACTACGGAGTCATCTCGAGCGGAACCCGGACCGTCTACGGTGATGCGTGGACCAGAGCAGAGTGCACCTCCTAGGTCACCATCCGCGAATACGAGAGCGACTGATTTTCGCGTGGATACCTATCCCGAGATTCTGCAGACCATTAATGAACGATTCGAGATGTACCAGTCGCAGATCGAGCAAGTCATACGTGAAATTGAGCGCACCCGCCGCGACGCGCAACAACAACGCTCAGAAGTGGAGCGGCAGCGGATCGACAACGATCGACTTCGACGAATGGTGGAGGAATCCACGCGGGCGCATGCTCGAGAGGCACGGCCAACCTCTCCGGATGCTACGCGTGTTACGCCCGAAGAAGATAACGCTGTATCGGCACTGACCGATGATCAGCCGCCGCGAAGTCGACCGGAGCCTACCCCGAAGCATCATACTGACCCCGGTTCAGCGCGTCCTCGTGACGAAGAAGAGCTACTTCAGATCAAGAAAGGAGTTGCTAGTATGACTCGTATCACGTTTTCGCCTCTCACCGGGCAAATCACCAAGACCCAGGATGAGGTTAACGCGTGGTTTATGCAGTTGCAGCGTAAGATGGAAGCCAAGATCCTGCCGCATGAAGGATGTGTCAACATGCAGCTAGAAGCCACTGAGGACGTTTGCCATGCGACTCTCACGGCTGCTGTTGACGAGAATGAAGTCGAGGAGGATGTCTTAAGTGACAGACCTCCTGAGCCACCTCCAGATGAAGAAGTGAAAAAAAACACCAGAAATGGAGATGGAGGCGACTGATAAGGACCTGCTATCCAAGCATGCCTCCTTGGTTTGGATACCCATCACCTACACCTTTGTCGTCGTCTACTTTGCTGGCGCTGGAGGATCAACGTTGGGTATCCGGCGATGCAATGAGCTATATGGCAGTTCATTTCGCATTGTCTTGGCTTCGGATGCTTGTCCTCAAGCCCGAGCCACCTTTGAGCTCAATTTTCCGAAGATTCCCTATGTTTTGCATGAGTTAGGGAAATCTCATCGTCGTACATACGACTTGGTGTTGTCGTATTTACATTCAGATTTTTGGAAGCATTCTTATTTTCACGCAAGTCCGCCGTGTATCTATGGGTCGACTGCCAATTTGCACTACAGGGACGCACGCAAGGGCGCTACTATTACTTCTTGGGTCCTGCGTCATTTCCGCAACGCACCTTATGTAATTGGACGATGGACGCTCGAGCAGGAACCATCAGTGATCCCTTTTGTGCATCACCAATTTTATGTGCCGCGCATTGTCGATTTTTATAGTATCACACCAGAATTGCTGTGCTCGCGCACGCGCCTACTTGCTTGCAATGTTCGCTTGGAACTGCCGTTATTATCGCGTGTACCACCGAATTTACGGGACCGTTTTGGGCCAGCGTTGGGATTTACAGGTGGTCACCCGCTCATTATAGTGAACAGTTTCTCATCTACGCGCCCGGCTATCGGCCCTGCCTTCACAGTGACGCGCAATAAGCTCCACCTAGGACCTCATTTCTCGAACACCCGTCCACTCACGTTGCAGATGCACCAGGAAATTATGACCGTTCCTGCTACGTGGCAATGGGGTGAGAAAGTTTCAGAGACAGCAGCTATGAAGATGCTTGGCAGTATGGTGCCACCCGCGACTATGACGCGGATCGCGCTAGCAGTGCACAATTCGTTTGACCCTTCACTTCGAAATTTGGGTAAGTTGCGGAATATTGCGACGACTACGATAGCCCAACCCGATCACCATATTCTACGGTTTTCACCTTTTGCTGTCGAGTCGCGCATTCCAACGCTCGACCCTGCCACTCGAAGTGTGTCATGGATCTCGCCCGATGACCTCTACTCTCCTGCGAGTCCTGCACCATCAGCTGCTGCCACCACCACCCCGCCACCACCTTCGGTTACATCGCCTGGGACGGCTCAATCTTTTGCAGGGGGCACCGTCGCCACTGCTGTTATGCAGAGCAACCAAGCCGGCAACCAGCCCTCCGCAACTGCTGAAGAAGAAGGCACCGCGAAAGAGCGACCTGCGTATTTCAATAAGTACGACGTTCCGTGGGCGGACGCGCCTCACGACGAACATGGTCAACCTTTACCGGTGATGCCTCCTCATTTAGCGGATCAGGAGAGCATGCAGGTCATCCCTCCGACCGTCGCGCAGGTCGAAGAGGTGATGACTGAATTGGGTATTACAGAGCATCCTGCTTTAGATGACGACGAGAAGCTGATGATGAAGCATCTAATCTCGTATTCGTGGGCATTTTTCGATGATGTGATGAGACCTGTTGATTCACCTGAAGTGACGATCCGGGTCACTCCCTCGGCCGCACCGGCCACGTCTTTCCGCAAAATACCGCCTGACGTTAAGAAGAGAACCCGACTCCCATCAAACTCTTGCCGTATCGGCTGTCGAAAGAAAAGATTGAGTGTTTGCGGATGCAGATTGAAGAATGGACCCGCGACGGAGTTATTCGTCCTGCGAATGCTCCATGGGGTTCCCTATTTTGATGTTGCCTAAGAAAGGTGCTGCGCCTGGTACTTCCAATGCTTACAGGGCAGCTGTCGACCTACGGCGCCTCAACACATTGCTCAAGGATAATAGCTGGCCGAGTGTGAGCATGGCTGACGCGTTGATATTTCTCGTCGACAAGTTATGTCGTTCCAGTTTGGATATTCGTTCGGGCTATCACAATTTACGATTGTTGCTAGATACACAAGATGTGGTCACCATCACTAGTCCTCTGGAAACGTACAGCTACATGCGTCTAGCTTTGGGAGTCAAACCAGCCGGAAGTTTGTTCTGTAGGCAGTTGAACACTGACTTGTCGAAATGGCTATATCGTGATCTTGTGGCATATATCGACGATATTCTCGCCGGTCACACAGATACAAAGAATCACTTGCAGTGGCTTGTGCAGGTTATTCCCCATCTCGCCTTGAAAGGGTACAGCGCCAAGATCAAAAAGATTCATTTTATGTAAGAAGTCATTGAGTTTTTGGGTCATTTATCCACCCCGAACGGACTTCTTCCATCACCAAGGTCTTTAGAAGCCATCAGACACATGCCAATTCCTGGCACTTTGTCGGATGCTGACCCTAAGAAGCAAGTGCGATCTTTCCTTGGAATGGGGAGCTTTTGCCGGCGTTATTTAAGGAATTTTGCGAAAGTTGCAGAGCCATTAAGACAACTGACGTTGCCGGATGTGAAATTCAAGTGGACGAAAGAGTGTCAGGAAGCTTGGGATGCCATCATCGAGGCTATTGTCACTTCGAAGGGTGTCTACCATCCTGATTACTCGTTGCCTTTTTACATTCGAGCTGATGCTTCCGCGCATGGGCTGGGTGCTTACCTATTTCAAAAGGTACCAGTCGTTGACGACGATGGAAGAGAAAGAATAGAAGAGAGAGTTATTGAGTACTGGAGTCGAACCGTGCCTAAGTCGATGAGGAAGTATGATCCTCGGCGCTTGGAACTCCTCGCAGTACTCTCCGCTCTTGAAAATTTCCGATTTTATATCGAAGGTCATCAGACGAAATTAGAGACGGATCATCGTAATTTAACGTTTCTTCGGGATTCGAATCATACGTCTGGACAGTTAGCACGATGGGCTATGCGGCTTGCTGCGTTCGACCGGGAGCTCGGATACAAGCCTGGAAATTCCCCTGGCATGCGCATCCCGGATTGTCTGTCGCGCAACCCTATCGACAAATTGATCGATAAAGACGAAGACGGGGAGCCGATCAATGAAGCTCTTTTGTTTTTCCAAGAAATCCCCACCGATGTACCGGGCACAGCTTGTTTTACCTTCTCTTCGGCGACGATGCCTATACCGACGGACAGCGGACCCACCGCAGCTATGGCAGCAGCTAGTACGCGACAGAACGTACAACCGCCTCAATTCTCGTACGAGTCTGAGCCAGTTGACTCCGTCGAACGTCTCCCTTTTTCGGATCAAGCGGAGGATGAGATCACTCTCGATGAGATAGCGAAAGAACAAGCTGAAGATGACACATGCAAGCGCATCAGACGAAATCTCGATTCTGAACAGAAAGATCAAGACGAGCAGTCATCCGTACCTTATGAAGTTGATAATGAAGTTGATAACGTGTTGTATAAGGTCGATGATTCGGATTCTCAACGTCTTATTGTGGTCCCTCAGTCTACGCGAAAGTGTGTAATCGCCATGCATCACCGAGGATTGTTCGGAGGCCATGTAGGACGAGACTCCACAGCGAATCAAATCTTATAACGTTATTGGTGGCCAAACTTCTCATCGTCAGTTAATGAGTTCGTCAATGCCTGCGTTAGTTGCCAGAAGATTCGATCCACCATGCCTAGGCGTCATGGCTTGCTCTGTCAACCGAATCGCGTCGGAGATTGCTATGTCCTAGGTATGGATCTGATTGGACCTCTGCGAGGCGCTGACCTGTACACGCACATACTCGCAACGTACGATGCAGTGTCGCATTTCTTGAAATTGGCTCTGATCAACAAAAAACATGACTATTCAATTTTGAACGCGTTTGTGGACAAGATTTTACTTGAGGGATGTCTCCCACGGTGCATAGTCACGGATAATGGAAATGAGTTCGCGAACAGGTTATTTCGCACGTTTGTTCGTCAATTCAACGTACGGTATCGTACTACCATCCCGCATCACCCTCAGAGTAACCACACTGAGCGTGTCAACCGATTTATCAAAGCCTTCTTGCGAGCTGCGATCGATGAACAGCGTCAGCCAGATTGGTCGAATTTCCTCCCATATGTATCATTCATGTACAATAGGATGTACATTCCGGGAACGAAGATTTCACCTTTCATTATGCGTACTGGCAAGCAACCCCTGTTACCACCCGATTACAATCTTTTGAGTGAACAGCGTGATCTACCGCAATCACGTCATCAGATTTTGGTGGACTTCAAGAACAAGTTTGAATTTATAGTCGACTCGTTACACGAGCTCACCAGAAAGCACAGGAGAGCCAAAAACTCGACTATGATGCCCACCAATTGACATCCAGTTTGCCCCAGGTGATTATGTTCGGCGTTTCGTGCCAAAGACGCGCCACAAGCTACGGCCCATTTGGCGCGGGCCTTACATAGTTACCAGAAAGATCTCTCCCGTCGTTTACGAAATTCAGGACGTCAACGACGATGATGCTGAGTCGGTTGTAGTATCTGTACAACAAATTGTGCCTTTGAAAGTGCCAACCATCGACACTTCTTCAGCCCCTCGGCATTTACCTTCAGACCGCGACAGTTTCAAACATGGTAAGTTCATGATTTTCAGGGTTAAAGGACGATCCAACGCGTGGAAGAAGCGTATCTACGTTGCCGAAGTCTATGAAGAATACGATCACGACAATGATACTCCAGAGAGCTACACTATTGTGTGTGCGACACTTGAACATTTCACACCTATCTCTACACGAGGGTTTTCTCTCCGTAATACGGCTTTCCCTCATTCCTTTTTTCCTCCCTTACCCTTCCGCAATTACTTATTCATGACTATGAAGAATACAGTCTGAAGCTCTCTTCCAACATGGAGTAGGCCTCCAGGTGCGTACCGTCAGGTACGGGGTTTTCTGTTTAATTAACAGAGGCTTCGTTCCTCGTTGTCAGTGTAAACGCTTCTATGGGACCTAATGTCCTTAAGGAGTTGGGGCTTAAATCCCTACCTTGTGTAGTAGCATGTGGCAAGCGGAATGGTCTGTACACGCCTAAGACTGCACGCAGTCTCTACCATGTACCCGGAGAGGGTCAAATCTCTCCAGGTTATGGGCCCAGATGCGTAGGTGTGTCAGCCCAACTGTGTTGTACGTATAAATGGAGTGATCAATTTACGCCTGATCACGAGTACAATGCGACAATGTGTTTGGCGATGGTCTACTGTACATATTTTTTATGTGACGGTATATGCCCACCAGTTAAATTGGTTTTTGACCGAGTTGTGTCGGTCACTGGTCATATTCACTCGCATAGCTAATAAAAATAAAATTTTTCCTATACAAGCCGCGGAAACTTGTACGGGTTTTTCCTTCCATTCCCCAACAAAAGACTGACTGCTCGAGAATTAATCCGTTCTTCAGTCTCAAGTCATCCTGTTTAAATAGCATGCTGATTTGTTTGGTCTTGTAAATAAGCCCACGTTTAAAATAGCGTACTGTACATAGAACCCGCACTCGAGAAACCCTTCATTCTTATGTGTCGAACATGTCTATCAATCCTACAACCTATTTCTTAATAGGTCACAGTCATGTCAAAACAAAAACCAATATCGACTACGGATATCTACAAACAAGAACAAATCCTCGTTGATAAAATTAACGCAGGATTGCGTTTCCAAGACAACTCAACCAAGGTGAGCTTGCAAATTGAGGTACTTCGCAGGCATATGACAAGTCCATATGTGGACGCGTTATTCTGCTTCGATTCATATGAAGCTTACACCCGGAATGTTCCGGAATATAATCAACATCTTGAACAAGAAGTTGATATCATCTTCGCTCAATGGAAAGCTGAACAAGTAAACGATTTAAACTTACCTGATGAAGATGCCCTGCCTGATCATTTTAAAACTTGGCATGTCAATTCATCACATCAACTAACAGTTGATGTCCGTAACAATCTCTCGAACGACTTTATTACCAAGAGCCCTATAATCTCGTTCGTCCCGAATTAAATGAGGATGTTAAATGTGTCCTCGATCTATTAGATACCCAACTCCCTAGATCAATTGTGTATGATTCTTCTCTAACTAACATATTCTTCACAGGTCTCTCTAATACCGACTGGATCAAACACTGCGAAACATATGTTGGTTTCTTGTACACATTTTTTGATCTGGAATCACAAGACAAACCAGCACTCGCTATGTGGCCTCAATTAAAGAATATATATGCACTTACTGCACATCCTAATAAACTACGTGCAGTAATGCTTTTAGCTCACCATTACTATGAGACAGTGTCTTGTACAGATGTCACTGAGCTTAAATCTCCGTTTTATCGAATGTCTTTAAATGTTAATTGGTATGCCCATATATTCGTCGAACAACTCCTTGCTTTCCAATCTCAGGCAAAGCAATTAAATAATGATGAAGCACCAATCCAATTTAACAACTCCATAATCACTCTTAAAGCTCACGAGGAGACCTACTGTCTATATGCCAATCCCTCGGATCACGAGCGCTATTCTCAATCTTTATTGGAATGGTGTAAACTCTACGAGACACGCTCTGGGAACAACTCGAGTCACGATCCTGAATTGCTAAAGCTAGTTGATCCTAACGATGTTCGTCCGTTATTTGGAGTTCTTGTTAAATATATACAATGAAACAAAGTTCTCCTCTAACCGACGCTTAGATAAGCCCGCTTCCTGGATCCCTTACATCCCTGGTACTACCGCTACCAAGCCTCCTAAGGTATTATTGATGGATACTATTCATCTATCCCACGACTCTCGTAACAACGCTCTACTACCGCTACTGCTAGCCTGGCTAGCTGGACAGTCTGTTTTCAACGCTCGTAAGCTTCGTAATGCAAAAGATAAAGCATCGACAATTTTACCTCGTGACACGTCGTACTATCGTCCACCTTCAAATTATAACGTCAAAGGTACCAGCTTCGATCGTCCTGTCTACTCACCCTCCTCTAACCGTAATGCACGCTCTAATATGTCTCTTATGGACCGGGCTACTTATCAAGTTGATCGTCTTCGCCACCTGTTTGGTAAATTACAGGAAGCGAATCCCAACCCTTCTACCGACTCTAAAATGGTACAGGAGGAAATGAAAAGCTTACTGAGTACCCTCTGGACAACCGCTTCTCAAGCTTCGACACAGTCCTTAGATCCTGACGAAGCCACCCAAGTTCATCTCTACTTATCTCGAGTTGATACTATGTCCAATACCATATCGAACCTCTTAGAAGCCGATAAGGAATCTCATGTTTCAGAAGAAAAGTATCAAACTGAAACATCTGCTCCTGAAGCGTCCCCCAGTGATGCGGAGCAGAGGGGGACTGCTGATACAGAGAAAATGTTCCACACTTTTCTGTCCATTAAAGATGATGAAATCGATAACATCCCTCAGCCGCTATTGCAGCACATAAATGCTAAAGCTCAGAATGCTATCGTTCGTCGTCAAGCTCGGGAAACTTCCTCGCACTCTGAGCTCCCCAATAATCTACCCAATGAAGATAATGAAGATGGCACAGATCCCCCTGTGTTGCTACCAAAATTAAACACTGGTTTTACACTCGTCGTTGTGCCTTCCGAACAAACGCAAAGTTTCATGACACAGTACGTGTTTGGTCAAAGCTCAACACATGCCTGTTATGCAACAATGCTTAAACTGTACAACGAGTACAATTTGCCGCTAATGACTACGCCAGGATATGCTGACACATGTGCTTCTCAACATGTAATTAACTTTAAACGTTATGCTGATCCTATCCACATCGTAAAGCTACCCGAGTCCTTATCACCTGCTATCCAGACTGCTACGGATACGCAGAGAATCACACATGCTATGATTATAAGGACCGTCATTCCCGCTCTCCCAAAGCATCCAAATGTGGGATATGTAAAGCTAGACGTTGCGCTTTTTCTACCCAAGCAAAACGACCATAACGATCCCGATCTGCACATCATCAGTATGACTCAATGGGGAGAAGATAAACTTGGTATACATCTTTATGGAGTTGAATTTAAAGGACAATCATCTATCCAGAGTAAAATTGATGATAATGTCAAGATTACTTTGTTTAGACTCAGTAACCTGTTGCCAACTCTACCAATTTATTCGCTACAACAAGCAAAAGCGCGTAAAATGGAACTTCGCTCACTACAGTTCAGACTATGTGCTTTTAATGAACAACGCGAAATGCTTGAACTATATTCCACCCTCATGGAACGCGTAATTTACGTCCCATGGCTTAAAACCATCCTGGAGTCAATGCATTCGCAGCTGCCTTACATACGCAAGCATTTCCCACCTCCCGTATGACGCAAGGTTACCACACGTTTGCTTCGCACAGTAACTTCATCTACTAGCCCACGAATACCTACAGTAACTTTACTTTGCTCTGGGATGTCCACTCCTGCATTCTTGGCTTGCGCTTCTAATGACTTGCAAATCAACATCAACGTTAAAGTTCTTGTTGAGAGCGACGACAATATCACGCACATGCTACGAAGACGTTTTGGTAATTCCATCGAAGTTTTCCCATCCCTACCTAAGTTTTTAACATATCTCCATCGAGCATCGGACGTTGAACGTGCACGATATTACACTGACATAGTGGAACTGACATCAACATGCACAAATCACAACATAATCAATGGGAGATCCATTTCCACCTTCGAACGCGATATGGATGATTCCTTGTTTCCAAGTGCTCTAAGTGTACTCGAGCTTTTAAAGCCGCTTGTTCTTTTCATGGAAATGACACCACCACACTCCGCATCGTATGAAGATCATATACGAGTTGCTAATCTCATCTTCTCAACGATGCACTATACGGTGGATATATGTGACCGATTTCCATGCTATCTATGTGGAGATTATCAAGCCAGAGAAAGATGGATCCTCGTTGCACGTAAATATAACACCGGCCCTCTTGATCTGCTTTCATGGCCTAATAAACGAGTCACTTCCTTTCTGGACATTGCAGACCACGCTAATTCCATCAGTCGCAAGTTAATAGTCGACGAACCTTGGACGCAGGTCTTTCCTGACATACCATTCGTGTCCACACCTAAAACCTACAACATGTTCAGTCGTACAGGATCCGTGCGCTTAACTGTGACTGAGCTTGAAACCTTAACTATGCTGTTCCTTCGTCTGCACTCTAATAAAACAGTCGAACATCCCAGTCAAGATGAAATGGAGGGCATTTCTAACTTTCGCCTGGGATTCTTGACTAATTCAAGAAAACCACTTGCTTGCATGAGATCCCCTATTGAACTCAAAGCTTTCGTGCTCCTCTATAATATTATGGGACGATTATTCCCTAAATCCATCACATTACCTGTGTCCTTTCGTATTACAACTATCGAATCTAACCAACCATCTCACAGGTTATTTTTAAATAAATCCTCTACTTCCTCCATCATTTACATCACCGGTGGAAGACATACAGGCGGAGACATAACAGTTTCTAACTCCTCTTCTAAATACCAGGCACATATAAATGCTTTTGGCGAAACCTATTTCCTAACACATGATGCCGGAATCGATAAGACTGCTTCTCTCGAACCTGTTACTGGTTTTCTTTGGCTTTGTCAAGCATACCATCATAATGAAAATCAAGACACGCGTCGTTTAGTACAAGCACTGGTCACCTATACTTCTCCTGTATTTCACGATTCTTTTGTCTTCTACCCTCAGGAAAATCGTCTCGAATTTATCGATAAAATGTTTGCTTTAAGTGACATGCATTTGTCCCAAAGCAGATATCTGGGCTTTATTACATCAAGCGATAGGAAGATGGGTGCCAAAGTTCATTCTATATACTCCTACTACCCATTCGTGGATTTGCTAATATGCTCGTGTACGATCCACGACTCGATCGCATCGACACTACTCAACTCGCGAATTGGCACGCGCCAATAACTTCACAGCGTACCAAATCAATTTTCTTTTGTCTTTGTCCCCGGACCTATGTTGTGATATCATCGCAAATGCCATTCCAGCTGGAACATATCATATAATTTATAAACATTTGTGTCAGCTTGTCTATGACTTGCGTAAATTAATGCTATCACCATCGTTTGACCCTGATCATGCTTCTCTAACCAAAAACTATAGGTCAACCTTTTTCACATATATTCCCAGCATATCTCTTAGAAAAACAAATACCCCCTATAACGCTAAGACAGCTCCATGAGAAGCATGCACCCTTCGATAAGAAAGTCCATGCCAGGGGCACCCTCGCATTTCGAGATGCGCAACAACGAGCTACCAATTTTCACAACATTCACCATTCTAGTGATTCTCACGCTTTAAAGCAATTCAGGTTATTGCCAGTCCTGGACACCACCCATCTGACGTACCCTACCGTAAGTTCGGTGTGGATTGTACGATTCATAAGAAACGCTTTCCTCATCCACACCACCTTATCAACCAACCATCATTCGAAAAAAACTTTTTTCAACCTGGTGGCATGTGACGGTGGTTACGTATCTTTTCTCTCGGAATGGGGATCCTTTCGACATATCATTGTTTTCAAGTGTCTCATTTCTAAATTTCTGTTAGTGTACTTTTGTCGTAGCACTAACTCCAGCGAATTTTGTAACGCCCTTGAGTTTGTCCGCAATTTTTGCTCTACTTATGTTCATGTACAACTAAAACAAATCTATTGTGATTCCTTTAAACCCTATTTATCTCAGCATGTTACAACCCCCTTCCGTGTGGAACATGGTATTAATATGTCCGCGTTCCCCCCTTACTTACATGTCTTTAATCATGAAGTCGAAGCCGCTGTTGGTCACATAGCCACTGCCGCGTCTACACGACTCCGGCATATGCTTAATGTATCCTATAAAGGTCACCCCCTAACAGATCCGGCACCACACTACCCGTGGGCTGTTATACATGCCATACAATCGTATAATCTCCTCCCTAATGTTTCCCTCGAACGTATTTACAATAAAGTCCTAAGCCCCCAACAAGTTTTGTTAAACCAATGTTATTTTCCCCAAACCTTCTGGTTCTGTTTGTTATCTGCATTTGGAACCTAACGAATTTCATAAATATGAACCCCGATGTCGTCCCCTACATCTACTTATGTGGTGCTAACGTTATAAACCCTTTAATAACACCCCATGTTAATCATTTAGCCGATGTTGTCCTTAATCCTGAAAACGGTCAAGTCCGTGTTTCCTCTAAACTGACTTTTCCTCATCTTATTTCTAAATCTCTCTGATTGTGAACAGCATCCACCTCCGCACCTTCACCCGACATTCCCTTCTCTGTTCACAGCACCCCCAATGATGCGGCGCAGAGGGGGAATGCTATGCCTACCGACACTGACCATGAGAGGGGGACTCCTTCTTCTCATTTCCATGCTCCCGCTCCCGCATGTGCTCCAGCTGCTTCTGCACCCGCTACTTCCGCCACCACACATCTGACGTGTCTTCCAACACTTTGCCACTTTACCATCTTATCGGTCTCTCTATTCCCAGGATGTACGTCTCACCCGTGGTCCTCATCACCCTCAGCCTCGTCGCAAAACCAATCTCAAGGATGTTCTTACTCGTATTGCCTCGCCTACTGTTGCCGCTTATAAACAAGCCGGTGGCTTGCCGACTTCAAGTATGACCTCTCCAAGCAGTACATAACCGTCTGCGACCCCACCTCCACTCCTTCATCTTGCTCATGGCATCCACTGGACGGCTATACCTCCAGATGGGGAATTTACACCATCACTTCATCGCCATATGCACCAGGCGCTTTCACAGTCCTCTTCAGTTATGTGTCATAGGAGCCATAGCCACCCATCGCCGGATGCTCATCGCGTTCACTTCTGCGACGACGTCAACCTTGCAGACTTTCACCTTCCTCAAGCTCTCGTCCATTAATTTCTGAACATGCTCGCGCCTTCAAGTTCCTCCCGCTCAATATGTTTATGCTTTGTTCACACCCCCTCCATTTTGGATCATAATGACGCTTCTTATGGTGCCTCCGAGCCTCATCTCTCCGCCATCGAAGACTATATCACCGTGCAATCGCATTACATTGAGGCCACCTTGGTGATGCTCCTCTACTGTTGTTGCTCGTCGAAGATCCCGATCACGCTCATCTGCACGATAATGTCGCTTCTTACGCAATCATCTGACGACGACTCATGACCCCAGCACGGTTGGTTTGGACGAATACAAGATTCGAGCCAAAGCATAAAATTGATGAATATGCGTTGAACTGCCTCAAAGGTCTCTCAGACGCTGATCGCAAAGCTTATGTTGCTGCCATCTCCAAGGAGATTTTTGATATTGTTAAGTTTGGCTGCTTTAAACTAGCGCTGCCAATGGTCAACTCAAAGCCTATTGACACCCGCCTCGTCCTACGTATAAAAACCAACGCTGCTGGTCAGTACATTAAACATAAAGCACGCCAGGTCCTACGAGGATTCTTAGCCTCTCTGGGCACCGATTTTTTCAACACATTCAGCCCTATGGCACAGCTCACTGGCATTCGTTGTGTTCTGGCGCTTGCAGCTCATCTGCGACTTCCCGTCTACCATGTCGACGTCCCTAACGCATTTGTTCAAGCTCCCATTGATTCTCAAGTCTATGTCAAAATGCCACAAGGCATTTACCTTCTCAATCCCGAAGATACTAAATACCAAGGCCGTCGTCTCCAAAGCTACTTAAATCTCTCTGGATTACGTCAGAGCCCTGCCCTTTGGAATCAAACCATAAACGGCTTCTTTGATTCATTAGGCTATACACGATTTCGAACAGACACATGCATTTACGCTAAAGTCCAAGCAGTCCAAGCTGGCGCTACATTTCTAATTTGCAAGCTCTCAGTAGACGACGACGTCATTACTTGCACTTCGGAAACTATACGTCGTGAGTTCCAGCAAGCCCTGACTTTTTGGAATACTCAGCCGACACCCTCGAGTAGGGTCCGAGAATGGATGACGTCATTCACAGTATCCCCTAACACTCCCCCCAAACCTCCGCCTAAATCTAACAATATATGCCGCGTTTGGCTAAATTGACGTTCAGCCTACAATGCTGTAAAATCCCAAATGTAGGTTTCTCGGACAATTATTAGGGTCGGATAAGAAAGCTCAAAACTAGGCCCTAGCCTACATTTCGAACACCAAACGAGAAACCCTCATTCAAAAGTGGATTGTCTCAGGCTATGTTTCAAACATAGCCTGCAAAATCACAAAATCGGCGTTCCGCCCATGGAATCGGCCGAAACGAGCAAAGAGTCGGCCCCGGGTCCTTCTGTAACCCTGTGGACCCTTCGGTCCCGGCTGAGTTGACGAAAGTGTCGAAAAAACCCGCTGCCAAACGTCAACGGCGAAAAAACCTCTTGAGGGAGAGTGCGTGTGCTACGTGGCGAGGCTCGGCGCCGACGAAGCGGCCCGGGGCCAGCCGCACGACCTGGAACGACTCCTGAATATAGAGGGCGAGCTGCCTGACAACTTATACGTATGCTCGTAAATGTCCATCCGCAGCGGGGACGAGGTCTCATCGAGCACGACTTCCGGCGGGGCACAACATCCAGGGCGGCAACGGCGTTGTCCTGGGCCTAATCTACAACAACACTGTGTTCGGGTCGAGTCATACGACGTGAAAACGATTCAGCAGGGAGGATCCGCGTCCCGTTCTCCCACGTCAAGGCCAAGCCCCAAGGAGACGACACCCCCCGATTCGGCGACTACCACCCGGACGGCCAGCGCGTCCGACGCTTGGATCGAGTGGGTCATCGGTTATCTCCACACTGTCGTCGTCGTCGGACTCGAATGTGCGGATCTCGGAGCTCGAGAGGAGTAGTGCTCCGGAGCACGGTCGACAAGCTCACGGCGGCCAAGACGGCTCAGCATCTCGCTCTGTCACCGCCGAACGCGAGACGAAAGAAGCCCACGCCGACGCCTTCGCCGCGGAAATGGCGGCCGCCAAGGCAGACGCGGCGCGTCTCGAGGCCGAGTGGAAGTACGAGGACGAGGTCCGGGATGCCGCACGTCGGGAGGCACGGCTCAGGTCCGCATCGAACGCCACCAGGCCTCCAATGAGAAGCAGCGCAACCGCGATGCCGCGAGGCTGCAGCGAGCCATCGACGAGCTCAACGCGACCAAGGCCCAGTCGAACGAGGCGGCGAGACAGGCTGCGGCGGCGGCCGAGTTTCGGGAGTGGAACCGACTGAAGAAATCGGACCCTCGGGCCATGCGACAACTCAAGACAATTACGCCGCCCTCAACCAGGAAGCGAAGCAGATGGAGATAAAGCTCGCGGCTGCCGAGGACCGCGTCCAGGCCCGGGAGGAGAGATCGAGCGGCTGCGGGAGCGGGTCGCGGTCCTCGAGAGCAGAACGCCGAAGTGTGGTACCGCGGAAGCCGTCCGGCAAGGGATCCGGCAAGGGCACTCGTGGGACTCGAAGCTCAGGGTGCTGTGTATGAAACTGCTCGCCTCGCGGGTTGCGCCTGCGGAAATCCCGAGGTCCTGGTCTCGGTCGTCGAGGCGGTCGTTGGCCGGAGCGAGTGCGCGACATGGAGCTCCCGTCCGCACGCTTCATTCGCGACTGCGCTCCGAGATGGGTGTCCTTCACGAGGCCGCCGTCGCCCTCGCCGTGGGATACGGTGACGTCGTCGACGCGGCGACGGACGCGTCGCCGCTCGACGGCAAGGAGATCGCGACTACCCAACGCGTCACACGCGGCGGCGTGACGGAGAACTGGACGCTGGCGCGAGCGAGATCTCCGACCAGAGCGCGCCTGGCGAGGCCAAGGCGATCACGATCGGTTTGGTGACCTGAATCGAGCGCTCCAGCTCGTTAATCAAGTTTACCAGGAGCTCTACGGAGCCGACGCTGCTGCGGGCAGGCGGCCGCCGCCGGCAGCGCCGCGTGTCAGAATCTCGCCGCCGGATCGTTAGCCGACAACGCTATCCGCCGCCGTCAATCGGTCCGCGAGCTCCAGGGCGTCATAGCGGCGGTGCAGAGGATGGGGAAGAGCGGCGGGTTTGATGACGCAAGACGAGCGCGACGCGAGACCGTGTCTTTCACGGGAACTGCCAGCGACATTTACGTCGGCGAGTCCACCAGCAGTTGCGAGCAGCCATAGTAGCGACGGGGCGGCGCCGCCGAGAGGCCAAGATGCTCGGCATGGGGATGGCATCGAGGCTCCGGAGGCGAAAGCACCTTGCGCCTCACCGGCAGGTTGAACAAGGTGGGTTCATGCGCTGTCCAAGTGGTATCGGCGAGGCGTGAGATCGCGCGGGAAGGGCGGGACCCTCTCGGGCATTTCGCATAGGAGAAGCACCATCAGGAGCTCGCCTCACGCTCGGCCGCACGGACAAGGGGACGCGGCAGGACGTAGCACCAACGCGGCCTGGGTCATCTTCCACAACCTCCCGTTTCTCGTCGAGTTCGCCGAGAACGCGAGCTACGCGCCGCAGAACATCATAAGGAACAACATGGCACTCGACCTTGCGTAGCAGGGGGTAGCCAGGCAAATGCAAGGCGAGCGATCATCGACGACAAACGCGGTGCTGTACCGATTGCGCCATCGAGCAATACGTAAC
>JAQMWT010000693.1:0-24416 GCA_029834535.1 Chrysophaeum taylorii
GAGAGTGAACATCAAGATTGTTCGCCATGCGACGAGGAGACCGCGATGTGACTGACAACCAACTCGTCGATAACCTCCGTATTCGCCCCACGGCCATACCCCGTCCCACTGCGAACGTTCCGGCTGCCAACCGGCCGCCCGGGAGGCGAATAGGTGCCAACCTACGCCGGGAGGCGGATGCCTAGCAAGGTCAGGATTCATGAGGGCACCGTCCTCCATCGCAACCGCAGTCGGCGATCAGGGTGGTAAGGTTTGAGTTATTCGTCCCGCGAATTCTCCATGTCCGCAAACGTCTGTTTTTCTGTCTGTTTGTCTTTAAATGTCGACAAGTGCAGGCCAGTAAGTTCACCTATCTCTAACCCCAGTAAGTTCAGGTCTGGTCCCAGTAAGTTTCGTATAAGTTCACCTGGTCAGTAAGTTCACCCAGCTCACACCAACTCCTTTGAGCTCGTCGCTCTCGCCACCGCCAATCTAAGCTGCTTTGTTGATCCGCACGCGCCGCCAACCTTTGAGTTACTCTAAAAACCCTTTTACTCTAAAAAACCCCAGTAAGTTCACTTGTTCCAGCTGCCCCAGTCCCAGTAAGTTCACCTGGTCACTAAGTTCACCTAGTCCCAATCTCTAAACCCCAGTAAGTTCATCTGGTCCCAGTAAGTTCACCTACAGTGCGCGTGTAGACCCGGGAGGGGGCTTATCGGTATTGCGCAGCAGGTGGGGAGGGTGGAGTCGTCGACTCAGAAGAGGATATCCTCGGGTTGCCGATCGACAGAGAGCCACGTAGAGCTGGACGTGGCAGAAGACGGGCTTGGGAAGAGGACGCCGACCTCGCGGGGCGTCTGGCCCTGGCTCTTGTTGATCGTTTGGCGTAGCGGGCCTTAAGGGATACAGGTTGGAGGAGCCTCGGTGACAACGACACGATCGATCATGTATCTGGTACCGTTGCAGTGGCCGTGCGACGGGTCGAGGTTGCGAAGACTTTAAGCTCGCGATCAAAGTCAGCATGTCGTTGGTTGTCAGGGAGTTCAAAACTCGACTGTAAAGAGCGAGGCGTCGTCTTCCGACCCAACCTAGTCGGCCGATAAGAACTCCGACGCCTCGTCTCGGGAAAAAAAGGCCGCGGTCATGCGCGCGTTGTCAGCATCGACAACATCGTTTCGACGGGGCGTGAGAATGGCGCGCTGAAAGAGCCGCCGCGGGTCGTGGAAATAGTCTGCGAGGTCGCCGTAGACGGCTTGGAGGATCACCGTCTGGCTCTCGCGCCTACCTGATCCTTACTCTCGCGCCTACTTGATCCTTACCCTAAATCGAGGGACAGACAGACACACACACCCCCCCCTCTTAGCAGTCGACATTTAAAGACAGACAGACAAACAAACAGACAAACATCTGTCGATTAGTAGTTAGGACTGCTAAGAGGGGTGTGTGGGGGGCATGAAGGATGTGGGTGGGTTTGTGGGGTAGGAGGTGTGCCTGACGGGCGGAGATAAGGACGCGGGACCTAGTCGGGGTCATCGCCGAGTCGTGGGGCAGGCGAAGAGGGGATGGGGCCCGCCCGTAGGTCGTACGCATGCTGCCGCCGGACCTATGTGCGACGAAGGGTGACGTCCTGCTGGGATCGGGCGGCCTGGGTGGGGCTTCCCGAGGCGGCGACATGGGTGAGGGCGGTGAGGGCACAGCGAGCCCGGCCTAATGCGCTGGCGAGCCCCACTCACGGTAGATGCGGCGAGTTTGGGCCGCCTTTGCCTCTGTGAAGTTGGCGCAGCCGCTTGCCACCCAGGTTCGCGCAGCGGCGCTCTGCGCATGTTTGGGCGAGAGCGTGGCACGCCGCGCTGGCCTCACCGAAGGCACCAAAGACGAGGCCGGCGACGGTGCCGTAGCTACGTAGCCGCTGTTCGACAGGGCCCAAGAAGCCAGGCGGTGGTGCTGTACCCGGCTGGGGGATGATGGCGTCGATGCCGCGGGCGTGAGCGAGGTATTCGGAGTGGACTTGCGCTGCGCGCCGATCGACAGGCGACGGGTGGGAGGGATGGAGGGCGTGGGCGGTGTACAACGAACCCCAAGCGAGGGTTTTGATGTCGTAGAGTTGCTCCTTGTTGTCGAGCGTGGTGAGGATGTCTGGGACGACTTGACGTCGGGCGAGATTGCCTCGGTACCGGCCGTAGAGGCGCGTGCGAATGGTAGGGGCGACGACGTCAGCAAAGATGCCGAACCTCGGACAGGGCTGGGATGCCGGCCTCTTTGACGCTGCCGTGGACGCAGTCGAGCTGGCCGTCATGCCAGGTGGTCCGCGCTCCTCCGCGGTTGACAAGGTTGGCCTGCGTGAGAAGCACCTTGCCGTGAGCGTCGAGAACGACGTCAGTGCCCAGAATGCGAGTGCCCACGAGGCCCAAACAAGCTGGAGAGGGGTAGCCAAAGTACTGGGCACACATCTCAGCCCAGCAGCGGTTGGGGATTTGAAGGGCAGAGCTGGGCCACGAGCTGATGAACGTGGTCGAGAAGCGATCCCATGAGGACGCCGCTACTCGAAGTGCTTCGGTGATGGGAAGGGTGGCCGCAAGGCGCTGGAGTGCAGTGGCCCGAGCTGTCTCGCGCTGGGAGGTTAGAGCACGCTGGAGTTGGGGTATGAGCACGGGTGTCGAGATGGTGGGGTCGACGAGGACGCCCATGGAGACGAATTCGTGGGAGAGAGGACCGTCGACGAGATGAACGTTGGCGGGGTCGCCGGAACCAGCGCCGCCGTGGGAAGCCAGCGTGGTACGGAGATCAGCCCGAAGTCCGTCCCACGCAGTCTCGAGTGCTCGCCCCAGGCGGCAACCGGATGCGAGGAGGTGGTGCCAACGGTGCAACTCGTTACCTGTGCGAAAAGAAGTGGCACCCAGGACCGAGGCGAGGCGGGGGAGGTAGCCAGGGACCTCCACGGCACCCGTAGGATCGCGAAGGTCGACGAGGTGTGGGAGGGCCTGGGCCGCCGTGCCAACAAAGGCGGCGGGGCTGAGGTCGGCGCAGGAGCGAATGCCGCCACCCCCACTTCGAGCAGGAAGACGGAGGCGTTGGAGGACGATGCCGGTGGAGTCAAAAACCTGACGCGGATCTGCGCCAAGTGCTGTGGCGACGAAGCTGAGGACGGCAACGTCGAAGCGGCGGAGCGCGCTCAAGGCATTGGTGGGGTAGCAGTGTTGCGCGATGTAGTCCATGCGCGGGCGATGCAGTAGCGGCCCAACGCGTACATGCAGTGGAGGGAGACGTTCTGGAGCTTGGTGCGAATACGGCTCATGTAGCTCACCTGAGCGTCAACCTCGCGTTGCAAGGTAGCTTCGACATAGGCATCTCCGGCGTGGCCGGGAGCCGATGGGCACACCGTAGATTACGAGGCCGTCGGCGACAACGGGGATACCAGCAAGAGTACGCGTGCCGTCAGGCGCAACTTGGACGTGGTCGTGAACATCGGGGTGGTCGAGAAGACCCATGCCAAGTGCCGGACAGAACGCCACGCACTTGTCGAGGCGGAGCTCCTCGCCGCTAGCTTGGATGTCGCGGGCGTACTGCAGGAGGGCGTCGACAACCTCACGAGGGAACCAGAGATGACGCCGTCGTCCATGCCAAATCGGGCGTAGCCGGCACATGAACGTAAGCGGGTGTCAAGGGCCTGTGCGGCGTCATGCGTTGCCAGACAGTACGCCGGTGGATAGGTGGGGTCGCCTTGCTGGCCGCCTTCTTGAGAGTCGAAGGGGGCGCGATCGAGGCCGGTGGGGCCGTGGAGGGCCACCCAGGATGCCGGCCGCAATTGCTTGAACATAAAGTGGCCAAAGGCACGCAGCTTAGCGTTGGCGTGGTTTGCGAGTTTGTCCACGACGGTCCGGCGCTTGAGCTCGTTGAAGGCGTTGCGTTTGTCCAGCTTGATGATGACCTGGTCGGGGTACTGCTCCGCGTGGGTGCGGACGCCAAAGACGAGGCGCGAGGGGCCGCCCTTGACCCCGACGGCAACGTTGATCGGGTACAGTGCCTCAGAGAGCTCGGAGTGGAGGCTACGCACAAGGCACCGTCCAGTGGCACGGCGGCGGACGGTGCCAATGCCGATAGGTCGAACGTCAGGTGCTTGGTTAGCGTCAGCGGCGCGTCGTTTTACCAACGGAATGAGGGTTACCGTGGTGGTTATGAAGTAATACCTAGAGGGTATGGGTAGATTCAACATAGTCTGCATTGTCTCTAGCCCTGTTGAGAGACGTTCTCCCTTGTTTCCCCAAGCTTGAGAGACTGGACCGGGACGGAAGGTGTTCAAGGTTGGTATTAGCGCCGCAGAGGCCACCAAACATGTGCTCAAGACCCTTCGTGACCCCTAGAGGCACAGAGACCGTCGATACGACTGGTGGCAGTTTTGCTTTCCGCCTTGGTTTCAGCCAATCATCCAATAGAGAAGAAGGTATGCCCTGCGCGCCGAGGCGATGGGCCCAGCGAGCATCGATATGCGGGGACTCACTGCGGGAACTCGCGAGGTTATCGACCCTACATTAGCGCGATGCACATGTTGGTCGGCTTTATGCACGCTTCAGCACAACCAACCTGACTCGGCATCGATCAAGCGCTCCGAGCCTCGCGGAGAGCGTCTGCGTCTGCGGACAACTGTCGGAAATATCGTTCTCACCGCAGTCGCCCACCTTATCGACCGTCTTATGCCGCAACGTGAACACCGATGAACAACAAAAGTGGTCATTGCGCACCCTGAATATTATAGTAACATCGACCAGGCTTCCCCTAATATACGACTCGCAGCAAGGAGGCAGCAGCGAGGCAGGTCGCGCCGTAGGTATCTGTCGATAGATCGACGAGGTGGAGGCCCTCGGGGACTGCCACGAGTGCGCGTAAATACGGGCTAGCGGGTAGAGTCCGCGTCGGGCACGGCATGTGCGTAGCAATCCGCTTTGCCCCGGACAAGTTACAGGAGACACTTTACGCAGTAAATTTGTACAAAGTTCAAGGCAAAATGTTTCCATCAAAGACAGTATAAGCTCACCAATACCTACGTAATACTGCTATGTCGTAAAATGAGGTCTCTGGAATATTATGGGGGGCTCAAGCAACGGGATTGGACACGGTGCTCACCAACGCTGCCTGCACGACACATAGTACTAGCACGCGCGCGCGCGTGCAGACTGCACTAAACCAGACCCACGCCGACCCTCCCCGAGCTCCCCCAATTCCCACTTCCCTGGAGTAGTCGGTGCTTAGCATATTATTTGTCGGGAGTCTCGAGTCGAGTGAGCTGTGGTTGGCGCTCGCATGGAAGCCCCTCGGGCAGAGCAGAGCAGGCCGTTTCAACGCGCCACGATGATCAACTTACACGACGACATCACGACATCGTCCTGGTTCAACGCGAGTTCAGCCTTCTTGACCTTGGGCTTGAGGCCAGGATTGGCTCGCTTGACGTCGGATTCAACACGCGTGGCGGGAATCCTGTTGCGACAAGGCCCGATAACGACAGCCAGCCTCCCTGGGCGGCCATTGCACGACGAGGACTTGTGCATGGTGTTGTGCTTTTGGAGTCGAGAGGACGGATCGTATGAGGATCCACTGTACACCTAGTGGTGGTGGTTTTCGAGGACGAAGACGTAGTAAGAACCGTTGTTTACGGACTCATCGTTCATCATGCCCAAGTCGGCTCGACGAGAGCGGCGCGGCATCCTTCGTCGCTATGGCGGCGTACCTTCATCGCATCGCAGTCGGTCGCCTCGGCTACAGGTTTGCGCTTGGAGAGCTTGATGCAAAGGCGCAAACACGCCAGCAGTGCGATAGAGTCGTCGCTTCGCTGGGGCGCTCGTCTTCGTTATCGACGAATGTGCAGTCATCACCCTTATAACATCGTCGACATCGCTATCACGGTCGCTCCATTTAATGGAGTCCATACTGCTGTCAAATCGAAGCGCTCTGGATCCCCCATATCTTCTTCTCTGAAACGGCGTCCGTTGCGCCAAGAAGACCGTGTTTTTTTTTAAGTCGACTACTCAGAGGGGGGGCAAGGGCGTCGAGGGGTTTTGGTTGATTGCGCGAAGACGTGAGGGATGCGGGAAAAGCGAAGGTATCTCGTGCACGGGTGGGGTTCTGCAGACCCGGCTTCAGGACCGTAGCTACGAGCTGGATTCCGCCAAGCCAGCATGGACCGGCGAATTCGTCAGAGGCGGTCCAGAGAGTTATTATGTTTATATTCGTGTATGACTTTCTGGAATTCCGACACTTCACTCTGATGCCCTAGACCAACTTCAACCTCTCTTTCTTTGCGGATTTTCTCTCCGTTCAGTACGGCTTTCCTCGATTCATACCCCGGTCCTTCCTTCCCGTTTCCCACTTTTAAACTAGGCATTTAGCCCGTCTGGCCCTTCCTCTTCCTCGAAGCGCTCCACCATGCTTGCCGAAAGATGCAGAGTCCTCTCGTGAAGATGACGGTAGCTATGTGTCTCTCTGACAGTGTGAAAGCTAGCAGGTCACTGTGTACCTGTGATGTCAGGCACTCTATTTGTCCCTCGCACGTAGCATGTGGTGAGGCGGAATGGTCTAGTGCCACCTAAGACCGCACGCGGTCGCTACCCACCTCTCGGGAAGCGGGGAGAAGAAGGATCTATCGCCGTAGTAACGGTAAGGAACTCCCAGGCTAAAGAGCCAGCAGTTTAGTCGTTCGTGCTCGACGCGTGCGGCACCACGCGCTGGCGCTTGGCATCCCGCGTCTTGGCTCGCGCCACCTGAGCACGCTTGCTGTTCTTTTCGAAGGATTCGGGACGGAGTTCCTTGATAATCTCCGGGAGGAGATCACAGATGGCCTTCCAGTTGGATTCTTGACCGGGTTGCAGACGCGCGTTGACGCGATCCTCGAGCAGTTTGACACCCTGCTGCTCGCCGTGCTTTTCGAGATAGTCGAAGATAGGCTTGCGCTTCTCGTACGCCGTGTTAAACTTGCGGCTTTTGCCTCTCGGATCGCGCGCTCTGGCGCTGCGCCAGGAGAAACCCGTTTTGCCGGTACCCGGGCGCCTGATGGGACCGTAGTACTCGTCAAGGTACTTGAGAGGAGCACCGCCGCCGACGCCGCGGAAGTACTCTTCGGCCAACTCCCTATGGTCGCTGGGCATGAGGCGAGCTTCGTCGCAAGAGCGAAGTTTGGAAGCGCGGGGGGGTCAACCGGCCAGGTCGATTTATCCGACACAACCAGTCTTTGTTGACCAAACAGAAGGGCGTCGTCTGAGGCGTCGTTTGAGTCGGCGGCCGAAGCCCGTGGCGGTGTCTCTGGAAACAAAGCGGGAGTGGTCGCAGGGGGGGTCCGATATCGCGCCGGTGAGACGCCGCGGCGCGTCATTGCCACATATTTGGTCGTGGATCTCGCTGATGTGCCTAGCAGGCGTTCCGCTTAATCGCATCTGGATTGGCTGCGCAGGTGGACCGCTGGCCGAGCCTGTGACCTTGTGCTGCTCCAGCATCGTCGCGACCGAACCAAGCACCTCGCGAGCGAAGGCGGCGCACTTCTCATCTCCCCGTTCCTGCGCTGCCTCCGCAGTGCGCTGCAGCTGGTTGGCGCCTTGGTCCGTCATGGCCTGGAGGAGCTCCTGCCGGAATGTTAAGAAGCCGTAGGCGTCGTCGTTGAACGGTGCGTGAGAGAAGACGTGGAAGTGCTTCATTTTCCCGTAAAGGACTGCGAGGTCCTGGCAGAGTACGACGGCGAGATGCTCGACGACCTCGACAAACTGCTTCGTGGCGAGGTCGAGGTCGTCCTTATTAAAGTCGGGCGATTCGAGCCACTCGTAGTATGAGTCCAGCAATGTCGCGAAAACCTTCTTCACCAACGGCTCGGGAGGTTGGACCAACGCACGCAACAAGAAGAAGTATCCGGATCGGGTCGGGAACCCGGCGGTATGCCAGATCATATCCCACGGCAGGTCGGTGAGGTAGCTTCGGTTCAGCGCCGTGAATCCACGATAATTCCCGGCGCGCCCAACTTGCTGCTCCGAGACGCCGCTGGCAATCCCGTCTCGCAACGACCTCCCGCGATTGAGGTGGACTTTCTTCGGAGCATTCACCAGCGGGTTGCGAATGTTCGCGTACATCCAGCTGCAGTGGTTGGACATCGTCTGCGGCGTGAGGCTTGTGCGCACGTTAAAAATGCCGTTGCGACAGTTGCAGCCCGGGAGCACGTGGAAGGAATAAAAATCTCGATGGAGGCGACCCTCCTCGTCGCGTTCGGGTCGCCACCGGGGCACGTCCACCTTAAATACGACGTACAATTCGAAGAACGACAGCGCCAAGTGGAATTGCAGGCACAGCTCGGGCTTCGTCGCGTGTCGCATCGACGCGCTTAACATAACCTTGCCGTCGAGGTTTGATTTTCCGTTGTTGAGCGCAAAGACAACTACCCGGCACGGTTGCGGTCCCTCTCTCGCCATCGCACACGCCAGAAATACGTCGGCCAGCTGGAGTTTCCTCGCGTCGTCCCCTCGAAACGAAAGCGAATCGCGAAGCAGCTGCGACACGCGCATGAGCATCGCCTGCTTTTCGGCGAGCTTGTGAGGGCGAGCGGAGTCCTCGAACAGCCCGATCGCGCTCAACTGGTCCTTTTGCTCGTCGTCGTAGTCGCCGTTGATGTTACGACCCGAGGCCCTATCTCCGCAGAGCTCCTCGCGCCGCATTGCCGTCTGGTGCGCGTGCTCCTCAAGAATGGCTTTGAGCTGCGAGGACGAGACGCTGTCAAGACGACAGCTGATCGGCCAAAACGCGAGGCGTACCTGGCCACCAGCGCGAGGCGCGGGGACGCCTTCCAGTTCCGCGCGGAACTCATCGTCGAGCCTCTGAGCCGCTTGCAAGTCGGTGACCGCCTTGATGGCCTGGCGCACGGATTCGATCCCGACCCCCCTCCCGGCGCCGCCCGTGCCGGGCGCGGGCTTGCCGTTCTTCAGCTTCGGCCGAACCGTTACGAACGCGGCGAGCCAGAGCTCGACCGTCGACGGCACCGCGGCGCCGGAGTACACCTGCTTGTCGACGGGCATCGTCATGCCGCAGACGACGTCGCCCGGCCTCGCGTGACACCAAGCATACCACTGCCTCGCCCAGAGGTCGTACGCCTCCGCCGTGCCCTTATTCTTTCGATGCGCCTCGACAACTTCGCGGCGCGCGAGACGCGACGCGCGGAGAGCGTCGTCCGTCGGCGCCGTCGCGGCGTCCGCCGGCCGCTCGCCGCTTTCGTCCATCGCTCGAGCGCGCGCGGTTCTCGTTGACTGCGCGTTGAAGTGTCGCCGACGGCATCAACGACCGGCCGCCCGCGCCGCGTCAGCACTGCAAGTTTCTCGTTGTCGCTGCGACTCTGGGTCTCGGACCGGTCGCCTTGGGACGCCTCAACGGCTCGAACGCGACCCGTCTCCCGGGAGACAATCCGTTGGTTTGGGAGACGCGCCGCGCGTCTCCTGCCTTTATTTACCTGTCAGGAAGGGCTCTCTGGCGGAAAAGAAAAACGCTCCCGACCCTAGGGTGACAAAGGTGGTATTCACCAACTTGCCTGAGACCTCACTGCTCGAGGCCAATACGGACTCGGGGTCGGCTACGCTCGCCACACCACTTGCTCACGCCCACCAAGCCTCCCATCTTGAGGATGGAGAGTCGGTTTATGATAGCAAGATACTCTCTTCTCGAGAGAAAGGGGTGACGTCACTGGGAAACTGTGACATCGCTAGGAAAATAAGGAGTGGCGTCCCGTTGAACGGGTACAAGCCTTAAGGAGTGCGTTTAAGCCTTAGCGAGCAGGAGTTGCCGCCACAGGCTCCACGAACGAATAAGGTCTCAAGGTTGTCGATTCCCCCCATCGCCGAGCGTGCCTTGACGTTGCTCGGGAAGGGCTGGGCGAAAACGGAGAGGAATTCATTGCGGCACTGGTCGGGGCCCACACCAGCCTTCGGCCGGAGCGTGCGGTAAGTTTCACGCAGGGCGACCGAGAGTGTGGCGAGCCCTTGCGGGTGGTTGGGGAAGGTGTGAAGGTCCTCCTTGCGAGCAGGATGTTTGGACACGAGTTGGCGCATGACGTCTGGGTGGCATGGGTCGGCGATGCCCAGGCTGGTGAGAATACGGCACGCCCGAGAGAGGTCGCCAGATTCAGCGAGTCGCAATGCACGAAGTGCGTCCGCGTCATCGTCGGGGGCCGCCCGTGAGCGTACATGGGAGCGCACGCGAGTCACATCGTGGAGGTAGCCGTCAATGAGGAGGTCGTAACGCCCGGCGGCGAAGGCTGCATAGCGGTCAGTGAGCCATTCGGGCCGACGGGCGCCGCCTCGTGGTGCTCGCCGAAGAAGTCGGCTGTGAAGGCTCATGTACCAAAGGAGGGCACGGTCACGAGCGTTATCGGAAGTGGCGTCTTCAAACCATCAACACACCTCGGCCATTGCGCACGCCCATGCCTCGCGGAATTGGGCGGGGATGGTGCGAATGCACGAGCACGGCGATATAATGAGGTCTTTGATGGAGACCTCGTCGATCGCAGAGCGCAAATCGCTCAGGTCACGTCGACGGCGTGTCGGGAGGGAGGGGGCTGGCCCGGATGACGTAGGGTGGGCGGGGGCTGTGACGTAAGGTGAAATTTAGGGGCTACCTGGCGTGCCTTCGAATCCTGGCTCGCCGCTCGCGTCCGTGCCCTTGGTGGGGTCACTGGACGAGGATGGCCGTTCTCCCGCCACACGACCACAAACAACTTCCGTGCCTGGTCCTCACAACTTGAGGATCGGCTGTTGCTTTATGATCAAGGATATATCGAAAAACAGAAATCAGGGTGACGCATGTCACGGAAAATGAAGCTGATGTCATAGAGAACACTGACATCATCACAACGGAGTAGGGTGCCCCTAATAAGGGGGGCCCTAGAAGAGGGGTAAGCCTTAGGAGGCGGGAGTTGCCGCCACAGGGGCAACAGACGGTGGCGCCGAATGTGACCGTGGCCCAATGGGAGAAATGCCAGGAGACGCGCTCGTGGAGGCTGCATCCGTGGCAGGGGCGTTGCGATGGCTAGTGGCAGGGGCAGGGGCGCGGCGGTTGCCGGAGGCAGCGGCGGGGGTGGAGGGGGTGCTAGTAGTGGGGGTGGTCCGGGTGCCAGCGGCAGGGGTGTCTGTCCCCCGATACAGGGTAAGGCTCAGGTAGGCGCGCGAGCCAAACATTGATCCGCCAAGCCGTCTACGGCGACCTCGCAGACTATTTCCACGACCCGCGTCGGCTCTTTCCGCGCGCCATTCTCACGCCCCGTCGAAACGATGTTGTCGATGCTGACAACGCGCGCATGACCGCGGCCTTTCCCGGAGACGAGGCGTCGGAGTTCTTTTCGGCCGGCTAGGTTGGGTCGGAAGACGACGCCTCGCTCTTTACAGTCGAGTTTTCAACTCCCTGACCACCAACGGCATGCTGACTTTGATCGCGAGCTTAAAGTCTTCGCAACCTCGACCCGTCTCGCACGGCCTCTGCAACGGCACCCGATACATCATCGATTGTGTCGTGTCACCGAGGCCTCATCCAACCAGTATTCCTTAAGCCCCGCCGACGCCTAACGATCACCAAGAGCCAGGGGCAGACGCCCCGCAAGGTCGGCGTCCTCTTGCCCAAGCCCGTCTTCTGCCGCGTCCAGCTCTACGCTCTACGTGGCTCTCTGTCGAGTCGGCGACCCCGAGGATATCCTCTTCTGGGTCGAAGACTCCACCCTACCCCACACGTGCAACGCAATACCGATAAGCCCCCTCCCGGCGTCTACACGCGCACTGTAGGTGAACTTACTGGGACCAGGTGAACTTACTGGGGTTTGAGATTGGGACTAGGACTCTAGGTGAATTTAGTGGCCAAGTGAACTTACTGGGACCAGGTGAACTTACTGGGGTTTTAAGAGTAAACGCAAAGGTTAGCGGCGTGTGCGGATCAAAGCAGCTTAGATTGGCGGGGGTAAGAGCGACGAGCTCAAAGGAGAGTGGGGCGAATGGGTGTAAGCTAACTAACTAACTAACTAACTTCAGACCTCTCCCGAGCATGGGAGCCAGGCCGGACCGGCAGGAGCCGGTACGGAATCACAGAGGAAAATCACGCAGTTGGGGCAGGGCGACGGACGAGGACGGACTTGTTGATGGTGGACCGCCACTGCGCGCGGTCTTGTGCGAGGTCGTGCAAAAGCGTCGCAGGCCGCGGACGTGTTGGTCCACGAACAAACGACCTGTCCGTCGCGTTCTGCCCAACCGAGCGAACCCCATCCCAGCGCGGACTTTCCGGGTGCTAACCGGCCAGCCCGGGAGGCGAGCAGGCACCGTCTCATTCCGGGACGGCCGGGGCCGCCGCAAGGAGCAAGCGTGTTAGGCCTCGTCCTCCATCGCAAACAACGGTTAGCGATCGCAGGGTTAGGGTTATGGTAGTGGGTGTAAGCACTAGTGGGTTTACGCCGGGTTAGAGATTGGGACTAAGTGAACTAACTACCAGGTGAACTTACTGGGACCAGGTGAACTTACTAGGGTTAGAGATTGGGACTAGGTGAACTTACTGGCCTGCACTTGTCCGACCCTAACGATTGTCTCCTCTCCCCTTCCCGGAGGTTTCCTCGGAAATGGAAAATATATGGAAATCTCCGGGAGTGTCTAGGTCGGCTGTTCACATTTCCGGAAATCCGAGAGTCATACCCTTTATGCGTGAAGCCCGGTCGCACCTTTCGGGATAGCCACCCTAAGTGCGCCTGGTACGAGGCGCTCCTGCTCGAGCCTGAGGACTTCGAGGCCTTGAGGCACTCGGTCAAGGGAAGAAGCAGCTGGCGCTGCACGGCATCTACCGCGTCAACAACTCGGAGACGCACGCCCGTACGGCGTGGACGAGAACAAATGGCGCATTAACTGGCTCATCTTCAAAACCCCGCTCGACTGTAACACACTTCTGTCGAGGCCTACAACGACCCGGGACACCCCGAGGAGCTCGAGCTGAAATTCCCGCTTGGCCTCGAGGATCACTTCCGCGGCGTCGTACCCAAGCCACCGGCCGAAAAGCGCTGCTCGTCGAGCCAGAAACCCGAGGATCCGGCAGCCAAGCGTACAACCCTCGATAGCCAGAAGACACCGACCAGCACCGGTCGATGCGGATGCTGTCGGGGTTGAAGCGGCCGTTGTCGCACGGGCCACCGCGATGGCCCACGCTGCTGCCAACGTCACCAAGGTCGACGCCTTGACTTTGCCCCGCTCGCCTCCTCGCGTCACCAAGGTCGGCGCCATAACCTCGCCCGCTCGCCTCCTCGCGTCACCAAGGTCGGCGCCATGACCTCGCCCCGCTCGCCTCCTCGCGTCACCAAGGTCGACGCCGTGACCTCGCCCCGCCCACCTCCCGAGAGCCTACAGAGCAAGCGCGCTCGGAAGTTCGGCAGCGCCATCGTCGTCAACCCGACAATATCTCCGCTAAGCTAGAGAGCGAGGAGTGGGCCGCGCTCTACGCTCTCGTCAAGCGCGCTCTGCGCACCGACGACGGCGCTGGTACCGTCTATGGCGGCATAGAAAAACCTTCCCGACCCCCGGGTGACAAAGGGGGTACTCGCCGACTCGTCCTAGACCTCACTGAAAGAGGAAAACACGGACGCGGGGTCGGATATGCTCGCCACACACCTTGCTCACGCTCACCAAGCCTCTCAACAAGATGGGGAGATGGATATGATAGCAAGAATACTACAAGAATACAGCAAGAATGCTTCTCACAAGAGAGAGGTATGATGTCACTAAGAAGATAGGGAAAGGTGTCCCGTTGAACGGGTATCAAGCCTCGAGAGAGAGAGGGTAAGCCTTAGCGATCAGGAGTTGCCGCCACAAGACTCCCCTGGTGAGAACACGAGCTGCCCTCAGCGAGTCCGGCGAGAAGCACGAGCCTTGGCTGAATGAGCATCTCGAGAACGAATCTTCTTGTAGACACGTTCAACGACAGGTTCAGGAGCGCGTCCACCACGTAAAGTGAACTTAGGAATCAACACATCGATCTCATGCGGGGCGAAGTCGGTGACACAAGGAGTGGTACTGTTGTTGACCTTGGTCTTGTCGGTGAAACTGTGACCGTCCACGTCTTTGTATTCCGGCTTCAGCTTGCGAGTAGAGAGATGTGAAGTAGGCTTGTAATAGGAAACCTTGTCATGGGGACCGAGATCAACATAGAAATGCAGAGCGACTCGATCATTCACACACAATCATAGGGTTAATAAACTTCAGCGACGTAAATCTTCTTTCGCCAATCGGACCGTTTATTATCCGGAATCCGAAAGATAACGAACTTACCATGCTTGTAATCGTCCCGAAAGGTCTCCTTGGGCTTGGGCACAGCTCGATCGACCACTGGAGAAACCATCACAGGGGTAATCTGGCTAACATGAACACAACGGCGTTCGGGAGGAGAATCAAGAGACTCAATCCTGTAAGTGACCGGGGACAAGCGTTCCAAAATAACGAATGGACCGCGCCATTTCGGTCGAAGCTTTTTCTGAAGAAAAGGGATGTAGAGCAGCACATGTGAACCTTCTTCATACTCCACATCAACATGGTCCGCATTATAGGCGAGACGTTGCTTACGAAGAGCCTTGTCGCGAGCTTCGTTCAGCGTAGCGGTATAGAACTTCAGCCTCTCGCGAGTCTCTGCCACAACATTGAACCTTCTTCATACTCCACATCAACATGGTCCGCATTATAGGCGAGACGTTGCTTACGAAGAGCCTTGTCGCGAGCTTCGTTCACCGTAGCGGTATAGAACTTCAGCCTCTCGCGAGTCTCTGCCACAACATCGGAGTGAGTTTTCGGCAGGCGGCGGACATCAAGATCCATGATCGTGTAATCGGTTGGCAATAAAGGCTGCCGGTTAAGACGAAGCATGAAAGGTGAGATCTGAGTCCCTGGAATAAATTTGCGATTGTAACAGAAAGCAATGTACTCCGCGAATTCGGGTCACTCCGTGATGTTTCGGTTTTGAAGGCACACACGGAGGAAAGCCTTGATAAAGCGGTTGACCCTTTCCGCAGGATTAGCCGGAGCATGATGCGGAATCGTGGTACTATACCGAACATTGAGAAGATGACAAAACTCTTCCATCAACTTGTTGACGAACTCTTTCCCATTGTCGGTACGAATCCTCTGAGGTAGATAGCCTTTGAGTAATATATTCGCGACAAAAGACTCGAGGATTGACTCAGCAGTCTTATGGTGTAGTACGTCAAGAATCAAGAAATGAGAAAATGGATCAAAAAAGACGATGAGATATGTCTCGGGACCAGCACTGGGCAAAGGTCCAAACAAATCCATACAAAGGACGACACAATCACCATCATACACCGGTTGCTGAAGCAGACCTGCTCTCTTTGGTTCAGGCGTACGAGCTTTCTTGCACACTATGCAACCAGCAATGTGAGCACCCACCTCATTAGACATATGGGGCCACCAAAAACATTCAAGTATCGACTGCACTGTACTTTGACGACCCATATGACCACCATTGAGAGGTGTGTCATGGTACAATCGCATGATGCGCGTCCGTAAAGTTCGGGGTGCGACTATCATCGGGTGCAAGTCGGGTGCGGCACGGTAGAGAACTCCTTTCACCACTTGATAGCGATAATTGGCTCCGTACCGACGAAGAGAATGGCTCTGAGCCATGCGATAACGAATGTCCTCGCAAGTAGCATCAGTGATCTGCTCTTTGGCTATCTCTTCCAAAGTCAAATTATCCGGAATCTTGTCGATGTACTCTTGGTAATCATCGGCATCACGGAAAATACTAGGCTGGGTCTGCAGTCGTTGCTTCTGACGTTGTTTCGTAGCATGAGACGTGACCAATTGCATCATCGAGGTCTTCTTCCTCTTCCTCCACAGGCAACTCAGTCGTAACAAACGACAGAATGACATGGCACCCAGGTAAAGGTCTCCTTCATCATCACAGAACGAGGGAGTTCTTGGCACACTAGATACGCGTGGTTCAAGGGTTCACCAAACTCGTCCGTCTCGATGACATGATCTATAGGATTGCGAGAGAGACAGTCAGGGATGCTCATTCCCGGCGACTTCCCTGGCTTGTAACCCAATTCAGGATCAAAATTGGCGAGCCGCATCGCCCATCGAGCCAACTGCCCAGACGAGTGCTTCGCCTTTCGTAAAAAAAGTCAAGTTGCGATGATCTGTTTCAAGGATCGTCTTGTGACCTTCGATATAAGAGCGGAAATGCTCAAGAGAAAGAATAACTGCCAGTAGCTCTAGCCGGCGAGGCTCATAGTTCCGCATCTCTTTCGGCACAGCTCGGCTCCAATACTCAAGTACTCGTTCCTCTCGTGTCACCTTGCCGGTTTCGTCCTTGATTTCCACGAGCTGAAAAAGATACGCACCCAGACCATCCTTGGAAGCATCCGAGCGGATCTGAAAGGGAAGATCGTAGTCAGGATGATAAACTCCACGAGAATCCACCAAAGCTTCGATGATCGTGTCCCATGCCTTTTGGCACTCAGGCGTCCACTCAAACTTAACGCCTTCAAGACACAATCGCCTAAGCGGCTCCACAATCTTCGAATAATTATTCACATATCGGCGGCAATAGTTGCTCATACCAATGAAAGATCGAATCTGGGTCTTCGGGGACGGTTGGGCAACGTACCGGGAATCGGCATCTGCTGCAACGCCTAACGTCTTGGGATTCGGCTTCAAGCCCTCGGAGTCGAAATATGTCCAAAAACTCGATTCATCCCTGAGGAGGTGGAACTGAAGTTCGTCCACTATATCCTCGCTGTGCTAAATGGCACAACACTTCAATCGTTGAAATGTCGATGGAGTTCATCCGATCCCATCATAAAATCGTCAGATTGTACATCCATGTGCATACCAAGCTAGCCATCTGCTTACAAGAGAGAGCTCCTGCTGTTTTTACTCCTAGAGGCAAGCGCAAGAAACTATGGGCTCCAAGTGGACTAACCATCGTAACAGCGTCCTGAGCAGCGGCGTCCAAACGTAAATAGATCCCCATCGAATATCGCACGTCCGCCAACGGCGCATGGCAAGAAAAGCCGCATCATCTTGACGAATATTCGCCAACTGTCATTGACCAGCTGATCATTGAGCTGACGCAAGTCAACGGCAGCACGAAAGCATTCGACGTCCCGGCCTCGGCTCCCTTCTTAGGCAGCATCAGCAGGAAATCCCCACGGAGAGTTCGCCGGTCGGATGATTCCATCGCGACACCAGTGATCTGCTTTCTGAGACACGAGCTTTGCTGGCGTCAACCCAAGGCGTCATCTTGATCGGTTGGGTTTGCGTCTGCCGTAGAGTCCGAAGCGTCCCAGGTCTCATAATCGGATCAAAGAAAGCCCACGCGTATTGCACGCAATGGCTCAACATCATCTTCGCATCATCATCCAGATGCGGGTTGTCGGGAATTCCTAGATCTCGAACAACCTTCTGACTCTTCCTTCGTCGGAACGCGACCTTCATCGCATCATTGTCCTTGACGTGCTCGGGAATCTGCGGTAACGGTACACCGTCCGCATCGCGCGGTGCATCCTTCCATGGCACATCGAACTTTTCTTCGTATTTGAACCTCACCTCAGGGTGGCTCTTATTGATCTTTTCACCTTTGACGCGCACATTCGGCTCGCTCCTTACTTTCGGCTCCTGTTCAGGTTCAGGATCCGGCGGAACGTCCACTTTTGACGGTCGGGGGCAGCAGAAAGCACATGCGCCGTCCCCGGCGCATCTGTTGGAAGCGAAGCATAGGGAATTTGGCGGTTCCCATTAGTGGGATCCTGGATCTCTTTTGACACCCACTTAACGACGAGTACGCATATTAACACAAATCTCACGTGACGAGGTGGTGGCCGGATTCCAAACGTACGTCGCCAGGATCGATCTGTCGGGCTCAACGCGGTCGGCAGGACTTCACCACTTTGGCGGAAACCCTAGTCACGGAGTTGTGTGATCGACTCTAAAATCGCAAGAGTATCTGAGGGACGACAGACGCTAAATGTTTACGAATCCGTCTTAGGCATAGCCAGCCCAATCATGATCCACCGGCATCGTGAGCAACTCGGCGTCATTTTGAGAGACAAAGGCTGAGTGTCCGAGCGATGTCCCAAACGAAGATGAACCCGCGTAACGGTGTAAGCCGTACCTGTTGCTCTCGGGACGAGCCAATATTATTCAGCTGGAGAAGGTGGCGTTCACGAGCATAACCTAAAGCTGCAGCAAATGTGTTGCATGTTCACAATGTCTTCGCCTGGTTTCTTGCAAGTGCAGTGGGTGACTGAAACCAACAATCGCACGCGAGCTCACCAGAAGGTGTGATATCATATTGACGACGACACGTAGGGGCGTGGCAAAGCACGCGAAATAATGGGCGCCTCCTGTTCAATCAGCCACATCACGAAGCCAGCCATTTTGCACAGCTTCATCGTCCAGTTAGTGGCCGTAACACCCTTGCCAACATCTCTGGATGTCAAGTTGCAGAGTGCTGAATGAACGCAGGGCGGAGACGCTATACACATCGACGATGACCATTCCGCTTCAGGCAAATAAGCCTTGATCAACCAGAGGGTCGAGTCATATCGTCCACAGCGTGTGCTGGACCACAGGTATCTTCGGAAAATTCTTCTGATGAACCTTGTTGGCAGCTGTTGACGAGTCAAGAGCAAGGACGACTCGAAACGACGTCCCGCACAACTCGTTCGCTCGTTGCAGTCCTAAAGTACTTCCTCCGGCGCCGCTGAAGAGCATCACAACCTTGCGATACGTGATCGGCACCCAGTGGACCTTTTCAAACCTTCGGCGAATCTCGCTTTCCGTAACTTCTCGGCATTTCTTTTCCTCCTCGTCAGTTCGTCGGTCGAAATCGTCGTTACCGAGCGATTCTTGACGAGAATTCTTCTTATCGGCAGAAGGAGACGCCTTCTGCACTGAGCTCAAAAGCATCAGTTCGGGAGCCGCATTGTCTTGAGTAAGATGGCTTGCGACCGAAACAGTGAATGATAGGCTAGCCTTGTTAGATTCGGCTTCACCATCCTTCGTTAAATCGTCGACCGTCTCAGCATTCAGCTCGTCATCAAAACGAACAATATCGCCCAAAGCAAGGACTTCACCTTGAGTGATCACGGTCGGCACATCCTGGGTAAAGATATCGCCACTCGAGCTGCGAACTTATCATGATCCGCAGGAGAAGAACACATTCCATCGACTACCCCGATTTGCTCGTACCCAGAAGACGTAGCAACGAAACTTGCCCAGTTTCCATGGGCTCTGAAAGAGCGACTGGCACGCAGTAGTGCGCCCAGGCTCGACCTTCATCGTGCGCGCAGCATAGGCTATCACTTCATAGGCATCGCTGTTCGAACTTTGAGAAGGCGTAACTGGAGGAACTCCCAAGTCGTCGAAGCTCCCGCTCGTTTCGGCGGTGGACGCTGGAGGTCTTCAATATTGCACAAGCGAGCGTAGACTCGGTTCTCACCTGTGCTCAGGCTTTGTTGCATCGCATGGTGCTGTTGCCCATAAACCTGAACTACCACGGGATTGTTCTCGTCATAAGTTGTTCTGAACGTCAAAATCGGAGAATCTACTCGTCGATCCTGCACCTTTAACTCCTTGCGCGTAAGCGACTTGTGTGCGTAGAAACGCAATGCGATTCCGCGGGTAGTCCACTATGGCTCCAAACACCCGAATATCGCGCGCTCCCAGCAAAAATAGATGATTAGTATCGGCCACAATAGCAACAACTGGAACGGCTACGTCGTCCGCAAGCGCAATCCGCAATGCAACCCATTTTTGGATAGTCGTTATGTTCAATCCTGACCTCAGTTCGAATCTCATATCATCCCGCACGTATGGCGGCACAGAAAAACCTTCCCGACCCCCGGGTGACAAAGGGGGTACTCACCGACTCGTCCTAGACCTCACTGAAAGAGGAAAACACGGACGCGGGGTCGGATATGCTGCTACACACATTGCTCACGCTCACCAAGCTCTCAACAAGATGGGGAGATGGATGATAGCAAGAATACTACAAGAATACAGCAAGAATGCTTCTCACAAGAGAGAGGTATGATGTCACTAAGAAGATAGGAAAAGGTGTCCCGTTGAACGGGCATCAAGCCTCGAGAGAGAGAGGGTAAGCCTTAGCGATCAGGAGTTGCCGCCACACCGTCCAGGTCCTCCAGGTCTACTCTCTCGGCAAGCATGGCCTTCAGCTCGTCCTCGTTCCCAAGAAGGAGATCGAAGACTTGGCGCACATGTCGGACCGACAGCGGCGCGAGAAGGCGCGGGGCCTTGAGACCATCCTCAAGCTCTATTGCGGCGACGTCTGAAACGAAATCGTGCTCACCAGCAAACGCGATCTCGAGGGCGCCGCAAGCAGCAGTCTATCTTCAAAGGCCCCAAAGTCGGAGGCCGGCAGGATCTCCAGGCCATCGGGGCCTCTCGCCACCAGCGTCGGGCGCGCGGGCCCTACGCCAAGAAGCCTAACACGTCGCGCTAGGAGTCAGAGGCCGGAGGCATGGTCGGAGTGGGTTAGGACCTTGAGCGGACGCGGGTTTCTATTGTGAGCTGCCAACAAGCCGCCGCAGTTTGTGCATTTATACAGCCGTGCAGACCTCACCTAAGAAAACACAAAATCCGAGTTCGACCCCAAATCGGTGGGCGAAATCTAACAAACGGTAACCACCAACTTCAACTTCGCACCTCCGAGCATGGGAGCCAGGCCGGACCGACCGGAGCCAGTCTGGAATCACGGGCCTGCATGACTAAATCACTCCTGGCCAGCCCAGGTGGAAGATCCCGCTGGCACGGGATAGAATCACCGGTCTTCAGACGGGAAATGAGCGAGTCATGAGAGGATCAGGCTTGTCGTTGCGCACGTAGCCCGCGATGTTTCGCAAGTCAATAGTCGATGACGCCCTGTTGCGCCCCGGCCATACCCTGTCTATCATAAATGTTCCGGCTTAAACCGGCTTCGCCAGGAGGCGAACAGGTGCCAACCTACGCCGGGAGGGCGGATACCCTCGCAAGGCGCAGGATTCATAAGGCACCGTCCTCCATCGCTGCCATGCCGTGGGTGATCCAGAGTTAGCGGGTACTTATTCCACCCCCGTTTTTTGTAAAAATTGGTCTCTGGGAGATCATGTTGCGCCTTCACAAAATTTTCGATGCACCCAAGTTATATTTACAGGCTGCCACCTTCCTATCCTATCATTTAAGCAGGCTCTCGTTCTTGCCGCCATTCGTCCATTAATGTTGTTCGCCCTGCCTTGGCGTGGCGGAAAGGAATCATGTCCGTCAACACGGGTACTCACTCTGTCTTTGATGATGCCCGTGAATCCCTTCGAAATTTTGCACATCAACGAAGATTCCAAATTACACATACGTTCACAACGCACAACGCACCTTGTTCGCTGGGGGCCCCTCTATCCACACAATGTTTTAACTTCGGTTGGTTGTACTGGATAGTGCGATTGCCCATGAAGTATGCTCCCGGTACTTGCTTACTTCCTTGCCTGCGGGCACCCAATCCTGGTCGTTCAGGAGTCGCAGAAGCGGTATTGACTTTTCTCTCTTCAAGTCCTGAAACAAAGAGAGGACAGCCTCTCCTAGTGGTTACGAAACCACGATGCTTGCTGTTGTTGGAGCTGGCAAGCTCGGTTTTTGGGTTATCTGAGCACTGTGGAGACACACGAGATGGCGTCCTAATCTCCGTGTTACATCGGGGCGAGACGTTGGTGTCTCCTGCTGCCTTACTGTCTACCGGTGTATCTTTAGCTTGGGGCATTGCATGCCGTCGCATTCGCCCTTGTTTTGAGAACATTTGATCCGATCGTATCACAGACAAAGAAACATGGCAATCCGCGAAGGCTGAAACCGGTCGCGATCGGGTTTCCACTGGCCGTGTGCTCCATGAGCCTCTATGTCCACTACGAATTGACCGTGGAAAATATATTTCAGGCACATCCTTATTCTTCAGCCTAGAGGTGTTCAAATATGTATCAATGACGCTGCTGTCGTTCGCTTTGTCCGTGGTCCTATCTGACCCACCCATGATGTTGAGTTGTGCAGATGTACTCTCTACTTGTTTTCCTTGTGCTCTAGCCTGATTCGAGATTGATGTAGCAACAGCCACAGAAAACCTGCCCTTCGTACACATGTCACATGTTTTCCAATTACGGAAGTATCGAAGCACCAGCAAATGGTAAGTAGCCGTAATGTTGTTGTGCAATCCCATCGCTAGACAATTCGCAACAGATTGTCGAGGGACAGCAAACTCACTTTCCATTTCATCGAGGACACGTGAATCAAGTATGACATTTTTTTTTTTCGAGTTTACGTCAAAACCAAATTCGTTTGAAGCCGACACCTTTGTTGGAATTTCATACGACAGAATACCCGGTGTAACGCCTTGCATACACCATGGGTGTTTGCGAATGTCCTGTGTTGAATATCTCACATCGGGGTTCACAGCCAGGATGCAACTGATAAGGTCTTTGACCTCCACTGAAATCCAACTCGGCGTCGAATAAGTACCAGACATTATTTTCTTGTACAGAGCCGCCGTACTTGAATCCTCAAATGGAAGACGTCCACATATTAATGCATAAAGGACAACACCCATGCTCCAGATGTCCGCCTTAGGGCCCCAATATTGACCACAAGTAATCATTTCTGGGGCAGCATAGCAAGGTGAACCGCAGGCTGTGTGAAGGAGCTGGCCGCCATCATGTGTGTTGGAAAGGCCGAAATCAATTATCTTAACAACATAGCCAAATTCTAGCGATGTCTGAAGCAGCAAATTTTCAGGTTTGAGATCACGATGCGTGACTTCCATAGCATGAAGGTAATCAACTCCATCCACTATCTGCAGAAAGAAAAACCGTGCCTGATTTTCGTAAACGCGCTTGTGCTTCACAATGTAATGGAACATCTCACCAGCATCAGCATTTTCCATTATTAAATGAATTGCGCTTGGCGTATCAAGAACCTCAAAGAGCTGAACTATGTTTCGGTGATGATTCCTCTTGAGGATCTTAATCTCACGCGCAACACGTCGAACATCCGTTGCTTCAACAAGTCGGGACTTTTCAAGGACCTTGACGGCGACCTTTTCACCTGTTGGTATGTGTGTTCCCACACGCACCTTTCCAAACGAGCCCTCACCCATGACTTTGCCGAGCACATAGTTGCCCACTGCCTGTGCTCTCTGCTGTGGTAACCAACCCTCGTCAAAATTCCGACGTTCGCAAGAGATCACTCGGCGCTGAGTATCGGGTGTTAAACGTCTGCGCACCATAGCACGTTGACGAGCGCCGTGCCATGTCGACGCAGAAGACGTCGCTGGTCTACGTGCAGCCATGCCTATTGCCAACAACACGATCACTTCGTAGGAAGTAGCGTCACTTGTAGTTCGAGATACCGTTATGAACTGACAAGTGCAGGCCAGTAAGTTCGCCAGTAAGTTCACCTGGTCCCAATCTCTAACCCCAGTAAGTTCACCTGGTCCCAGTAAGTTCACCTAGTCCCAATCTCTAACCCCAGTAAATTCGGCGTAAGCCCACTCGTGCTCACACCCACTCCCCCCCCTCTCCTTCGAGCTCGTCGCTCTCACCACCGCCAATCTAAGCTGCTTTGATCCGCAGACGCCGCTAACCTTTGAGTTTACTCTAAAGCCTGTAAGTTCTCACCATTCTGGTTCACCTGGTCCAGTTCACCTGGTCACTAAAGTTCACCTGTCCCAATCTTAACCTGTTCACCTGGTCCTGCAAAGTCGACCATAGTGCGCGTAAGACGCTGGAGGGGCTTATCGGTACGCGCAGCACGGAGTAGGGTGGTCGTCGACTCAGAAGAGGATATCCTCGGGTTGCCGATCGACGAGAGCCACGTAGAGCTGGACGTGGCAGAAGACGGGCTTCGGCAGGACGCCGACCTCGCGGGGCGTCTGGCCCTGGCTCTTGTGATCGTTTGGCGTCGGCGGGCCTTGGATACAGGTTGGAGGAGCCTCGGTGACAAACACGATCGATCATGTATCTGGTACCGTTGCAGTGGCCGTGCGACGGGTCGAGGTTGCGAAGACTTTGCTCGCGATCAAAGTCATGCCGTTGGTTGTCAGGAGTTGAAAACTCGACTGTAAAGAGCGAGGCGTCGTCTTCCGACCCACCTAGTCGGCCGAAAGAACTCCGACGCCTCGTCTCCGGGAAAAAGGCCGCGGTCATGCGCGCGTTGTCGCATCGACAACATCGTTTCGACGGGGCGTGAGAATGGCGCTGAAAGAGCCGCCGCGGGTCGTGGAAATAGTCTGCGAGGTCGCCGTAGACGGCTTGAGGATCACTGTCTGGCTCTCGCGCCTACCTGATCCTTACTCGCGCCTACCTGATCCTTACCCTAAATCGAGGGACAAACAAACAAACAGACAAACAGACA
>JAQMWT010000694.1:0-28012 GCA_029834535.1 Chrysophaeum taylorii
CTCGCGAATTTGCTACGTCGCCCATAACTTCACAGCGTACCAAATCAATTTTCTTTTGCTTTGTCCCCTGTCCCTCTTGCTGTATATCATCGCGATTCTATTCCAGCTGGAACATATCATACAGTTTATAAAACCCTTGTGTCAGCTTGTATACTTGCTTTCACATTAACACTATCACCACCGTTTGACCCTGATCACGCTCCTCTAACCAAACTATAGGTCAACCGCTTCACCCAATATATCCCCAACCGATACGTCTTTAAAATTCCAACACCAGAGTTCTAGTTCCTATTTTCTACATTTCTAATAAAAAAAAAACTCTTATGTTGTGATGACTATCACTTCAAACCACGAACTTTACCTCTTTTCATACTGATTCAGTAGCTCATTCTTCCCCTCTAAATCTTATCCGCCGATATATCACCTTCCTACTAAGAACACCAAATACCCTTATACACCCAAGACAAGCCCATGAGAAGCGTGCGCCCTTCGATAAAAAGAGAATCCTGCCAGGGGCACCCTGCATTTTCGAGATGCGCAACAAACGAGGTACAATTTTCACACATTCACCATTTATTGATTCTCACTCCATAAAAGCTTTTCATGTTATTGCCATTCCTGGACACCACCCATCTACGTACCCTAACCGAAGTTCTGTGTGGTGTCATGAAAAAAAAAAAAAAAAAAAAAAAAAAAAAAAAACCATCATAAAAAAAAAAAAACCAACAAAAAAAACCAAAAAAAAACGCTTTCCTCACCCACACCACCTTATCAAGCAACCATCATTCGAAAAAAATTTTTCAACCTGGTGAAGCTTGGGCATGTGACGGTGGTTACGTCTCCGTGCTATCGGAATGGGGATCCTTTCGACATATTATTGTCTTCAAGTGTCTCATTTCTACATTTCTATTATTGTGTACTTTTGTCGTCAGCACTAACTCCAAGCGAATTTGTAACCCCTTGAGTTTGTCCGCATTTTTGTTCTTCTACTTATGTTCATGTACAACTAAAACAAATCTATTGTGATTCCATTAAACCCTATTTATCTCTGCATGTTACAACCCCCTTCCGTGTGGAACATGGTATTAATATGTCCGCGTTCCCCCCTTACTTACATGTCTTTAATCATGAAGTCGAAGCCGCTGTTGGTCACATATCCACTGCCGCGTCTACACGACTCCGGCATATGCTTAATGTTTCCTATAAAGGTCACCCCCTAACAAATCCGGCACCACACTACCCGTGGGCTGTTATATATGCTATCCAATCATATAATCTCCTCCCTAACGTTTCCCTCGAGCGTATTTATAATAAAGTCCTAAGCCCCCAACAAGTTTTGTTAGACCAATGTAATGTTCCCCCACAAGACTACCTCAAACCTTTTGGTTCTGTTTGTTATTTGCATTTGGAACCCAACGAATTTCATAAATATGAACCCCGATGCCGTCCCTACATCTACTTATGCGGTGCTAACGTTATAAACCCCTCAATAACACCCCATGTTAATCATTTGGCCGATGTTGTCCTTAATCCTGAAAACGGTCAAGTCCGTGTTTCCTATAAACTGACTTTTCCCCATCTTATTTCGAAATCTCCCCCTTATTATGAACAGCATCCACCTCCCGCACCTTCACCCGACATTCCCTTCTCTGTTCACAGCACCCCCAATGATGCGGCGCAGAGGGGGAATGCTATGCCTACCGACACTGACCATGAGAGGGGGACTCCTTCCTCTCATCTCCATGCTCCCTCTCCCGCTCCCGCATGTGCTCCAGCTGCTCCTGCACCCGCTACTTCCGCCACCACACCTACATCTGAAGTGTCTTCCGACACTCCGCCACTTTTACCATCTTATCGGTCGCTCTATTCCCAGGATGTCCTCCGTCTCACCCGTGGTCCTCATCACCCTCAGCCTCGTCGCAAAATCAATCTCAAGGATGTTCTTACTCGTATTGCTTCGCCTACTGTTACCGTTTATAACCAAGCCGGTGGTACGCTTGCCGACTTCAAGTATGACCTCTCCGAAGCAGTACATAACATTCTGCGACCCCACCCTCCACTCCCTTCATCTCGCTCATGGCATCCACTGGACGGCTATACCTCCAGAGGGGGATTTACACCATCCCTTCATCACCATGTGCACCAAGCGATCTCACCGTCCTCTTCAGTTATGTGTCATAGGAGCCATAGCCACCCATCGCCGGATACTCCTCATGTTCACTTCTGCGACGACGTCAACCCTGCAGACTTTCACCTTCCTCAAGCTCCCGTTCATTTAATTTCTGAACATGCTCACGCCTTTCAAGTTCCTCCCGCTCAATATGTTTATGCTTTGTTCACACCCCACTCCATTTTGGATCATAATGACGCTTCTTATGGTGCCTCCGAGCCTCATCTCTCCGCCATCGAAGGCTATATCACCGTGCAATCGCATTACGTTGAGGCCCACCTTGGTGATGCTCCTCTACTAGTCGTTCAACTCGTCGAAGATCCCGATCACGCTCATCTGCCCGATAATGTCGCTTCTTGCGCAATTACTCATCTGACGACGACTCATGACCCCAGCACGGTTGGTTCGGACGAATACAAGATTCAAGCCAAAGATATCAAAATTGACGAATATGAGTTGAACTGCCTCAAAGGTCTCTCAGACGCTGATCGCAAAGCTTATGTTGCTGCCATCTCCAAAGAGATTTTTGACATTGTTAAGTTTGGCTGCTTTAAACTAGCGCTGCCAATGGTCAACTCAAAGCCTATTGACACCCGTCTCGTCCTACGTATAAAAACCAACGCTGCTGGTCAGTACATTAAACATAAAGCACGCCTGGTCCTACGAGGATTCTTAGCCTCTCTGGGCACCGATTTCTTCAACACATTCAGCCCTATGGCACAGCTTACCGGCATCCGTTGTGTTCTGGCGCTAGCAGCTCATCTGCGACTTCCCGTCTACCATGTCGACGTCCCTAACG
Source organism: Chrysophaeum taylorii (assembly GCA_029834535.1). NCBI lineage: Eukaryota > Pelagophyceae > Pelagomonadales > Pelagomonadaceae > Chrysophaeum > Chrysophaeum taylorii. The sequence continues at coordinate 2,970 of JAQMWT010000694.1, forward strand.
CTTTTGTTCAAGCTCCCATCGATGCTCATGTCTATGTCAAACTACCACAAGGCATTTACCTTATCGATCCCGAAGATACTAAATACCAAGGCCGCCGTCTCCCAAAGCTACTTAAATCTCTCTATGGATTGCGCCAGAGCCCTGCCCTTTGGAATCAAACCATAAACGGCTTCTTTGATTCATTTGGCTACACAAGATTTCGAACAGGCACATGCATTTACGCTAAAGTCCAAGCTGACGCTACATTTATAATTTGCACGATCTCAGTATACGACGTCGTCATTACTTGTACTTCGGAAACTCTACGTCGTGAGTTCCAGCAAGCCCTGAAAAAGGAATACTCAGTCGACACCTTCGAGGAAGTCCATACTCTCCTAGGCATGCGCATAACGCGTACAACTGATGGCTCTATATCACTGGACTGTCAGGCTAAACTTGACGCATTGTTCGAAGAGTACCCCATTTTAATGCAGCTACGTCCCACTTCCACACCGATGTCACCATCAGCCACGTATAAAACTGGAGAGCCATCTTCTGATATGGACAAGTTCATCCGTCATACCTTCTCTACTCTACTCGGCAAGCTCACGTTTGTCCAATTGGCCTGTCGCCCCTATCTATCACAAAGTCTTAATCGTTGTTCTCGAGGAATGCATAATCCAGCATTTCTTTTCTCGAGGAATGCATAATCCAGCATTTCTACATGTTCAAGTGCTAACAGGAACGCTCCGCTACTTGCGCAAGCCCGAAAATCGCAATCTTCGCCTCTGGTACTACTCTGGTTCTTCCGCTCTAATGGACCATCTTCAACTTCTTATCGGTAATCGTACTGACATGGCCACCATGTTGGACTACACTAAAGAACAAGTTAATTCAGGTAATTTTGATCCACTGGTCGTATTCGTTGATGCCGATAATGCACCCTCTTATGAACAAGACCGCAAATCTACAACCGGTTGCGCTATCTTTTTGGTTCTCTCATCACTTGGAAGTCTAAGCTGCAACATATTACAGCTACTTCTACGCATGAGAGTGAACTTATCGCCCTTAATATGTGCGCCGATGATGTGGTTTGGTTACGCAAATTGCTAACGGAAATGGCATTCGCTATAAATCCTCACTTCTATCTCCGCCAACCTTCAGGGAAAGACCTGCTACTAGATTATGATGTTCACGACAATCCCCACCCATCGGACATGTCGTTCATACGTAACAGTCCTATACTTGGAGATTCGGCCTCTGCTATTCATCTATCTAATAATCCCGACAGCGCGACTAAGGCTAAAGCTATCAGCACACGCTGGTTCCGTATACGCGACTACGTACAGTTAAAACGCATACGTCTACATCATGTTTCCGGTACCCATAATATCGCCGATGGATTTACCAAACCCTTTGGAGCTCCACTCTTCAGCAGATTTCGCACGTTACTCGGCTTACAACAACCCATAGCTCAACAAGATGGTTAATCATTACCCTTCATTATGTCCAAAATGACTTTAAACTAACCCTGATATGTAAAGGAATACTGGCTCGCTAAAATGTGAAATACAATAAAAGATGTGATGTGGAGATCCCTTTCATGATGAATCCCACTAAAAACAAAGATGCTACGGGCCGACGCCACTCTACCCTGAACCGTGGTCGCGGTGGTGCACTGTCACTATCCCCACCTTTTAATGCTCTAACTCCAAGCGTTGCACCGACTAGTTCCCCTAATCGGAAACATTAAACCTATTTGTCGGTGGCTCAAGGACATCAATCTACGCCCGTGACGCCCAAGGCGCCCAAGGCAACTGTCCAACAACAGTCTAAATCGCAAGCAGCGAAGTCTGAGTATTTCCTGCTCAAACACTGCAAGTTTGACGTACTGGCGATGATGTCCGGGAACGTTACTGCTCTTGGTTCTTCGCCACCCAATTTTCTCATTCCGCAACATAAGGATCCCCAGTGCTGGCTTAAGTCTTTGCAGCAGCTGCTTATGGAAGCACAACAGACAGAGTTTGTAGATAACGTCCAATACCTCAGTTCATTGCTGTGCGTCAAAGCAAAGCGCATTCGGAATGCCCCCGCTATATCTCCTAATGAAGGGATACGCCTTCATCGCTTTCCACCCATTAAAGGGGTTGTCAACGTACATGTGACGTGTACAACGTGCTACAATAAAACTGAGATGCTGGGCACACCAGTCGTGCTCATCATCTCTACTGAAGATGAACTTAAAACTGACAGGATTCGCCAAATTATTGAGGATCATCTCGCGTCTGAGCAACATGCATCGCACTGCTTTGACGTACCGCGCCCTTTCTCTTTGTTAATTTGTGTGATGTGCAATTTGTCACACCATGGGATAGCTTTAATTCGCAACAGTCAGCATCCCTTCCAACTCTCTTGTTTTAATGATCCAGCTGCCCACACAAGAGCGATAATCCTCCGCCTTTGAAAGTCAATTGCTATTAACAAGCTGCTCAGAGAGGCAATCATGCAGACTGCAACATCACTTAAAGTTGATGCCTCTAAAATCATTGTTAACCTTGACGATAACGCCATGCTCTTACTTCAGCTGCCCTTTATTTCGAGTGTAATTCTTGAGATTCTTGTAGCAGCTTGGTCTTTGTTACAGTCCGCTGAAGATAAAGTATGTGTAGTGACCAACCCTGATGAGCTACTTAACGTGCTTGTCAAACGCTTCGTTAATGATGTTTCCCACCAATTTGACGTAACTTCTTCCGAGACGTTACCGCCAATCCTAACTACTAATCGACAGATGTTTGTCTGTCTGTTTGTCTGTCTGTCTGTCTGTTTGTCCCTCGATTTAGGGTAAGGATCATGTAGGCCCGCGAGCCAGACAGTGATCCTCCAAGCCGTCTACGGCGACCTCGCAGACTGTTTCCACGACCCGCGGCGGCTCTTTCAGCGCGCCATTCTCACGCCCCGTCGAAACGATGTTGTCGATGCTGACAACGCGCGCATGACCGCGCCCTTTTTTTCCCGGAGACGAGGCGTCGGAGTTCTCTTCGGCCGACTAGGTTGGGTCGGAACCCGACGCCTCGCTCTTTACAGTCGAGTTTTCAACTCCCTGACAACCAACGGCATGCTGACTTTGATCGCGAGCTTAAAGTCTTCACAACCTCGACCCGTCGCACGGCCACTGCAACGGTACCAGATACATGATCGATCGTGTCGTTGTCACCGAGGCTCCTCCAACCTGTATCCCTTAAGGCCCGCCGACGCCAAACGATCACCAAGAGCCAGGGCCAGACGCCCCGCGAGGTCGGCGTCCTCTTGGCGAAGCCCGTCTTCTGCCACGTCCAGCTCTACGTGGCTCTCTGTCGATCGGCATCCCCGAGGAGATATACTCATCTGGGTCGACGACTCCACCCTACCCCACACGTGCTGCGCAATACTGATAAGCCCCCTCCCGGCGTCTACACGCGCACTGTAAGTGAACTTACTGGGACCAGGTGAACTTACTGGGGTTTGAGATTGGGACTAGGTGAACTGCGTGACCAGGTGAGCTTACTGAGGCCAGATGAACTTACTGGGGGTTTTAGAGTAAACTCAAGGGTTGGCGGCGCGTGCGGATCAAAGCAGCTTGGATTGGAAGGGGTGAGAGCGACGAGCTCAAAGGAGTGGGTGTGAGCACGAGTGGGTTTACGCCGAACTTACTGGGGTTAGAGATTTGGACTAGGTGAACTTACTGACCAGGTGAACTTACTGGGGTTAGAGATTGGGAGTAGGTGAACTTACTGGCCTGCACTTGTCTTAACTACTAATCGACAGATGTTTGTCTGTCTGTTTGTCTGTCTGTCGTCTGTTTGTCCCTCGATTTAGGGTAAGGATCAGGTTGGCCCGCGAGCCAGGCAGTGATCCTCCAAGCCGTCTACGGCGACCTCGCAGACTGTTTCCACGACCCGCGGCGGCTCTTTCAGCGCGCCATTCTCACGCCCCGTCGAAACGATGTTGTCGATGCTGACAACGCGCGCATGACCGCGGCCTTTTTTTCCCGGAGACGAGGCGTCGGAGTTCTTTTCGGCCGACTAGGTTGGGTCGGAAGCCGACGCCTCGCTCTTTACAGTCGAGTTTTCAACTCCCTGACAACCAACGGCATGCTGACTTTGATCGCGAGCTTAAAGTCTTCGCAACCTCGACCCGTCGCACGGCCACTGCAACGGTACCAGATACATGATCGATCGTGTCGTTGTCACCGAGGCTCCTCCAACCTGTATCCCGTAAGGCCCGCCGACGCCAAACGATCACCAAGAGCTAGGGCCAGACGCCCCGCGAGGTCGGCGTCCTCTTGGCGAAGCCCGTCTTCTGCCACGTCCAGCTCTACGTGGCTCTCTGTCGATCGGCAACCCCGAGGATATCCTCTTCTGAGTCGACGACTCCACCCTACCCCACACGTGCTGCGCAATACCGATAAGCCCCCTCCCGGCGTCTACACGCGCACTGTAAGTGAACTTACTGGGACCAGGTGAACTTACTGGGGTTTGAGATTGGGACTAGGTGAACTAAGTGACCAGGTGAACTTACTGGGACCAAGTGAACTTACAGGGGTTTTTAGAGTGAACGCAAAGGCTAGCGGCGTGTACGGATAAAAGCGGCTTAGATTGGCGGAGGTGAGAGCGACGAGCTCGAAGGAGAGTGGGGTGAGTGGGTGTGAGCACGAGTGGGTTTACGCCGAACTTACTGGGGTTAGAGATTGGGACTAGGTGAACTTACTGACCAGGTGAACTTACTGGGACCAGGTGAACTTACTGGGGTTAGAGATTAGGACTAGGTGAACTTACTGGCCTGCACTTGTGCTTAATTATTTTCGTCAACTATCACTTGACCAGCAAACTGCCTTTCAAAGTGTGCTAATCCAGGTTGGCTACCCCTCGGACATAATTGATGTCTTTTCAGATAATACCTCTTCTGAAGATGTTTCACCAGCGCCGATCGACAATCCACCCGCTGAACCCACGCCAGATAAAGCTAACGACAATATGGCTGAATCTTTACACCAATTAAAAGAAGAGGTTCGCGAAAGGTGAGGGTAGGAATGCCGGTCCTGGTGTGTGCGAGTGCCCGGGGCTATACATACCCCTGTGCTTCCCCATCATGGTGAAACGTGAAAATCTGGGGCGAGTCAAGCATGTATGCGAGACGGTGGGGACCCAGCAGACGACGCCATCTGCTTAAGATGAACATCTGCGTCGGAGATGAACATCCGGTCCTGGTAAGTGAAAGTGCCCAGATGAGGGGGGTCTAGTGTGTGTGCTAGACGATGGGGCTCCAGCAGTTGGCGACGGCAACTGCTTCGAAGGCACTCACACACTCCTTGCGGCGCAGCGGTGGGGCGGACTCGAACGCGCGAACCACCTCGAGCGCTTTAAGGGCCCATAACCGAAAAGATGAGGGTAGGAATGCCGGTCCTGGTGAGCGCGAGTGCCCGGGGCTATATATGCCCCTGTGGTTCGGTCTTTATCCTTACGTCTCACTAATACCGAACAGCAATTGATGGCGCGAGATCAACAACTATCGCTTGCACTAGCGTCTCTCACACAGATGCAAGAGACTTACGAAAATTTAAACACTCGAGTGATCGAGAACATCAAGCATGTGTCTCTGTTAGACAACATCTTGTCAAGTCTTCAGATGCATCAGGACACCATAATCCCGTCCTCTGCCTTATTTGTCCATATCATTTCTCTGTCGCTTATCTCATCTATTGGACAGCTCCCTCCAGATACGTACAATGAGGCACAGCGAGTTCAAATCGACGCAGCAGCTCATCACCTCCACACAGCTATGTCTGATGCACATGATCGTGTTATTCCTGCATTGGATCTACACGCTCTTACACCAGATGCTGCTATGTCTTTCCTTTCGTCTGTCATGTCACCCTTGGTCACCTTGAGTGATGCAATGACTACGCACAATACCAACACTGCTAACGACCTATCCTCTGATGATCATAATTCGTCTACTCCAGAGTTAAAGGAACTGGACGATAATAGCGAGGATGAATTGGACCACACATCTGATGTTGTGGATACCGATACAGCGTCCTTGCGCAACATCACAACACGCTCGACATCATAATTAATTTGTCCTGTTCTGTTGTTGTTTGTTCCACTGTTTACTGTTCTCATGTATATTGCACAAGTTCCGCTTCAAGAACGTCTGAAATGCATAAACCGTTTTCACACGTTGAGGGGGTCCAGAGAGCTACACTATTATGTGTGCGACACTGGAACATTTCACACCTATCTCTACACGAGGGTTTTCTCTCCGTAATACGGCTTTCCCTCGTTCCTCCTTCTTTCCTTACCCCTTCCGCCCTTTTATCTCAGATTATGAAGAACCCAATCTGAAGCTCTTTTCCAACATGGAGTAGGCCTCCAGGTGCGTACCGTCAGGTACGGGGTTTTCTGTTTAATTAACAGAGACTTCGTTCCTCGTTGTCAGTGTAAACGCTTCTATCGGACCTAATGTCCTTAAGGAGTTAGGGCTTAAATCCCTACCTTGTGTAGTAGCATGTGACAAGCGGAATGGTCTGTACACGCCCAAGACTGCATGCAGTCTCTACCATGTACCCGGAGAGGGTCAAATCTCTCCAGGAGGAAGCTGACGAGCATGAAGAAGAGCAACCTCAGCGCCGCCCGTGGCCGAAGAAGCGAGCCGTGTGGAGAGACGAGATAGCGGCGACGAAGACGTCGACGCGAACGAATCACCTGTACAAGAGACAGCAATTTTCTCACCGTTACATGCGACCGCAGCGTCGTTAAACTACGGGCCGATGGCGTCAACACCCGCACGTGGTGAAAGCCCTCTGAGCAGTAAATAGTCGGACAGGATAACGTGGTTCCAAGCCAGGCACGAGGAAACGAAGCGCGAGAGAGAGCGCTTGGCCGCCGAGTTTCATCGACTAGTAGAAGAAGCCGAAGAAAGGCGAGAACGAGTACGTCAACAAGAGCTGCGAGAGCTCGAAGACGAGCTTCGCCGAGAACGCGCCAAGTCGCAAGCACTACGAGAGAAGAGTCGACAGCTGCGACGGGAACGAGAGTCGTTGGAAGCAGAAATAAACGCGAGACGTTCGAACAATACGGATCGGGAGCACCGATCACCCGCGGAGCGGACCGTACCGGAGCGTAAAGCGGAAACTACAAGAGAGGGGTCGATCCGGAAATTAAGGAAGACCACCCAATGCCCGATGCCGAAGAAGTCTGGAGGACGACATGTGCATTGGGCAGACGGTTACACGACGTCGCTGGAAGAACAGAATGACCGCGGAACGCGATCACCGGCGACTCCGAAACCGAACCGACCGCCCGATAACGGGGGTCGACTCTTTCACTCGCGAATAATTGATGAAAGGCCGGAATTAACAAAACCCGCGCGAAGTTCCTGCCGCCGTGATGACGAGAAACGAGCCGAGCGGACTGACTACGCGGACGCCGACTACGACCCTGATAGGGTGTGTCGATCCCCGGGTCGTCGATGCAATTACTACTGCGACGACCACTCCGGTCATTCGAGCGCTGCATGCGCAACCCCCCATCAGCAGCAGTTCCTGCTGAATTCCGACCCGACCGAAACGTCGATAAACTACGAGCCGGAGCAATCCAAGTCCGGTCATTCGAGCGCTGCATGCGCACCCCCCCCCATCAGGAGCAGTTCCTGCTGACTTCAGACCCGACCGAAGAGTCGTTAAACTACGGTCCTGAACAATCCAAGTCGAATGAGCTCACCCAAACCAAAGTCCCCACAGGAGCGGAGACCGTGACGCTCACCCAAACCAACATCACCACAGGAGCGGAGACCGCAACGTCGAGTCTCCCTCATCAGCGGCAATTTCCGCTGACTACTGGCTCGACCGAAACGCCGCTAAACTACGGGCCGAAGCAAACGATCGTTTCGGAACCGTTGTGACCTTCTGTGGCACAATATGATTCGTCGTCCGCTAACACAGCCCTTGTTTTTGACGACGCTACTGAGTTATGTTTGAAGTCGACTCCCGAGCCCCGTGCAGCCGATGACGCCCAAAGGAATGGACCCGCCGCTGCTACGCTCGGCGCTATGAGTCTACCTCTGGACATTCAGGTGGATGACACTTCGTCTCCCCAATCGATCGACGATGCGTTGCCGAGGATTTTCTCGAAGGATAAGCGCGCATCGTTTGATACGCCCATCGAACGTCACGTGCCCTCTGATGGCCCTTTCTTGACGGATGTGACGTCGGGGACGACGCCTTCTTTTTTGCAGCCCCCCCCCGACGAACCGATTGCAGACATTTTGTTCTTTTTGCCGATGGCAGGCGTTTTGTGTGCAGACATTTTTAGTGACGAGGCGATTGCCGACATTGTAAGCGATGGAGCTGATGCTAGGCCGAGCGAAGTGGCCGAGAAAAAAAATTCGAAATTTGAAGTGGTGATGAACCTTACGATGCATGAACCGTCTTTGGAGCTCTGCGAAAGCTCTGGCGTGTTACTCACGAACGAAGAGTTCGAAGATTTACAGCCTGCAGGTGATGATGGCTGTGTGATGAAGAAAAGATCCGGAGAAGACTATGAGGGATGAGAGTAGCTGCCGCCCAGAAAAGAATTTGGATGGGACGATCAGCACAGATAAGAGGAAGTTGAGCGTGCAGAAGATGTGGATGCGAATTTAGAGTTTCCTAAGAAAGAAACCGCCAGAGCGGAAAGAAGTGCGATTCCGACCCCGAGGCATGGATTTATTTGCCAATGGAAAGTTGATTTGCGTTTGGTCGGGGTTTTGGCGAGAGGATAACGTATGTGTCGATGTTTCGATAGACGAGACGATTGACGCAGTTCGGAAAGACTTGGATGCACCAATCGTGTACAGGGACGAAGCCGATCCAGAGAAACTGGGCCCTGCCGAACTGACGCCAGAGAGAGACAAAGATAACAAGAGCCCCAGTCGAAGCTCGCGCCGGCATAGAAGACGTCGATCGCGCGACGACGATTACGACGGTGGCCGACATCAAGACGCTTCCGGTTATTCGAGCGCCACGTTTGCGTTCCGAACCCCGCGCAAAGCGCAATTGCCGCTCGGAATCGCGGTTTACCTGGGAGCAAGGGCACGCTCCAACCAACTCTCCGATGATGTTGTCGATGCCGCAGTGACGACCAGCCATCGTTTGCAACCGGAGCAAACAACCACCAACGCTCAGATCGTTCGTTGGCCTTCCACCAAGGCTATGGAAGGAACGTCAATCGAAGTTTTGGAATCTCCGCGCTACTGGGAATACTCAGACTCGGAGGATGATGAACCAGAGCCTCGTGATCCAGTGTCCCCTATTGTGTCAAATTGTATGTCGTCCAGGGACACGACCATACCGACGACTTCATGCCAACTGAGTTGACGTCGGGGACGACGTCTGCTTTTCCTGCGCCCCCCCCCCCCCCGAAACGGTTTTGGTCACGGCAGATCAGACCACAGGTGCTCCGATGGAAGAGAAGAAGGCAGAAACGCCGAAAGTGACGGACGAGCGATTGCAAGAAACGTCCGATGAAACGAAGGAGGAAGTTAATGTGCCTCCGATTGGATGAAGTCAGACAGGTTCGCGGAAATGAGACGATGTGGAGCTTTCAGCAATTGTGGACGAAGGCTCAGAGATTCCTGCTGAATAAACCGCCCGAGCAAAGAAGGAGTCGATCGCTGAGCTTCAGCGAAGATGCCGCGAAGAACCGAGACCAGAATGGAATCGGAAGTGGAGATCGACGACACGGGGACGAGTTGATGGAAGTGTCGTGAGAAGACGAAATGAACGCCATATGGGAGAACCCTGGAGCATCAGCGAAACTAGGAGATGAAGAAGCCGCCGAAGTGCCGAGCCCACCCTAGTTCGCGACAGAAAAAGAGAGAAAGCCGCCAGACAAAGATGCTGCTGTGGGTGCCGATGTAGATTCAGAGGCGAGACGCGGACGCATGAGAGGGCAGCTGTGACGATGCAGATGCCGGGCGACGCGGATCCGACGGGGCGATGCCATCATACCGCTATGTCTTCGCGCGATGGGAAAACAATCGAGGATGACCTCGTGACCATTGGCGGTCTGGACACTGGCGCATTGATGTTCATGGTTTGACATATTTATAAAGACGAGACGGGCCGAAATTCGCAACGACCATTCGTGTTGATGGAATGGCTGATGTCTCCTATATTGGCCGCGAGATGGTTGCCAAGTTGGCGAAGGACAAGATAATCGTCGACCAAGGCGAACTCCTAATCGAGCGCACCCTGTATGGGTCGGGGGTGAATACGACGACTATCCACAAATGGGTCGCGTTACGAATTGCTCTTGCGGACGACGTTGCAGTCCCGGTGGTCGCCATCGTGGCTGATACGAGTCATTTATTTTTGTTAGGAGCACGCGACATTCGAGTGCTGGGAGCCGTGGTGGACTACCCGCACAATCGAATTGCTTTTCACCGAGCGCAAATCGCATACGGGCGCAAATGGTTGAAGGTGCAGGATCGACGAGTCGACTCCCCCGTCTTAAAGTTCAGACCGACTTATGAGCGCAACCCAGTGGTAGTGCCGATTTACGGCAACCAGCACCCAGCGATGAAGCAGAGCCTCAACTCGGTCGAGGATCGCGTTTGCGCTCGCTTGTACACGATCAAGGATTTCCATCGTCCACCGCTAGAACGGGCGGTAGCTTCGACGACCCGGAGATTATCAATCATAATTCCTTCTCAAGTTTCGAGCGGCGCTGCCCATGAAGTGGGCGCTTACACCGCGTGGGCGCTTACGCCGCGCGCACGATGAAGGTCGAGCCTGGTCGAACTTACAGCGCACCAGCCACACTCTCAGAGCCCTTGGGAAATGGACAAGATTTCGTTGCCACGTCCGCTGGATACGAGCAGTTAGGGATAGTCGATGGAATGTGTTCTTCTTGCGAGGACCACGACAAGTCAGCTGCTCGCATGGGGATTTCATCCACCCAATATGTTCCGCACCCGGAAAGTCCGCGCTGGGATGGGGTTCGCTCGGTTGGGCAGAACGCGACGGACAGGTCGATTGTTCGTGGACCAACACGTTTGCGGCCCGCGACGCTTTTGCACGACTTCGCACAAGACCGCGCGCAGTGGCGGTCCGTCATCAACGAGTCCTCGTCCCTCGCCTCTGCCCCAACTGCGTGATTTTCCTCTGTGATACCGTACCGGCCCCTGCCGGTCCGGCCTGGCTCCCATGCTCGGGAGAGGTCTGAAGTTAGTTAGTTAGTTATATGTTCCGACCGTGATTACTCAAGGCGAAGTTCTCGCACTCGGTGACATTGTTCGTTGCCTGGACGAGTTAAGCTTGTCTACGGTCGGCGAATTAACGAAGGACTGCGAAGCCACTTACGATAAGGAAAGCCTTTCGTTCACCGTTTCTGTCGCAAGCCATACGACGCAATGCGTTGTAGTTCCCCCGCCGATGCTTTCGAGCTCAAAAGATTGATCACGCGGCCGAAAAGGGCGCGTCCTCCCGTAAAGGATCGATTGGCAAGGATGATTTCGACCGTCGGTCTGACGAAGAAGAGAAGAAGCGCTGAAAGGCCGCAGAAGGCGAGATTCGCGAGCGCTATGCGAAAGCCCTCTGGCTGTGGCCCGCGCAGGTGAAATCGACAATGATATCTAGTGTACTGAAAGGCTGCATTTTGGATCTGCAGCGTGCGAACGAAAGGCGTGGCACACGTTTTCGTGTCGGCTTTTTACGTGATACTTTTGAAAACGCGACCAGAAGCCCTCGCGCAAACCCCACGAATCCGTCAGTCCAGGTTGACAAACCGCACTTGCTTCCGTTGACCAGCGTGATTCCTTCACGGGTTTCGACCGCGGATGGCTACACCGTCGCGCGCCTCGTCGTCGCCGATCGATCGCGGCGCCGCGATCAGCGAAGAAGAGCTTCACGGAACCCGTACAGCGCACAGACCTGCGAAAGCGAGGCTCGTCGCGCGGCGATCTGCCCGCGCGTGGGACGCGCCCGTGGCTGGCCCGCGGTCAATCCTCACGACAAAGCTACATTGGAAGAGCCGCGGAACGTGCTCACCGCGGTTGCCTGCACTGTCAATCAAATACCGATTAGAGTAACTCTACCCATTATTAGACTGACGTCAGTGCTTTGGCATTGAATGGCGGGATTCGTCGAGAAAAGCGCGCCGGCGAAGCGAGTTTGATCTCGCGGAGATCCGCCGCCCGCGTAACGCGCCCCCTTGCAGCGCAGTAACCTGCGGCCACGGGACGTTCGCATAGAGCTCTCGGCGGTCGTAGGTGAACTACGTGAATCGCGGAGCAGTGCACCATCGACGAGAGAGAAAGATTTGGTGTGGAATTCTTACCGCCCCATCTTTGCGTCGTGAGTAAATTTCGAGTGACATACCTAAAGCATCGCGTCGAAAACATGCGACCACGGGTGCAGAGCGATGCAGGATTCTTTTTTTCGTTAAGGTTGGGCACGGAACATGGGTCAAGATACGATATTCATCACGTACTTCTTTCCCGAACGGTATTGATTATGATGACAGTGCACTTGTTTCCCAAAAAAGCCCTCCTTGACATGATTCCAATGATACCGGCCCGGACAAGCCGAACGCACGACATCGCAAGAAGCGCTTTCGACGCAATGATTTGCTGAAACCTGAATCGGAACCGCCACAGCACCTCGTCGTGGTGGACTGCGTCATGATGGTGGAACTGGGTTCGCCTTTGTTGCGGAGGGTGAGAACTTTCTCGCGTGGCCGCCAGTCAAGACAATGTTGTCCGAAGCACACGTGCCGTGTGATTTGGTCCAACGTGTTGCCTTCGGCATAGTAGACGGCCGGCAAACGCGACGAACGTGCGCGTTCAGCACAGTGTTCGGGCACACGCGCTCATTCAGCAACTATACCCACGACTTCGCCACAAGCGAGTCCCCCCGAGATAATGCCGGTGACATTTACACTGATAAAAAGGAGCGAGAAGCCGCGAGGCGAATGTGCCGATTTGAAGACGTGTTTAATGAACACGGGCAGTGGGTGTTTCTCCGCCCGCGTTGGGAGGGACTTGATGCTGCCGTCCGCAGCGCATTTCAATTCAACGACGGCAAGTGCGTGCAAGTGCACCTCTTTCAACAGCAAATTGGTGCTGGGCGTTATCGGCCGCACAATGACTACTCAGAAGGCGGAAACATTACGGTTGTCACGCTGCTGCTCGTGTCTCCACCGCCGAAGGCGACCGTGTCCGACTTACTAGAAACCCATCCGTGGGCATCGTCGCATGGAAGGCTTCGGGCCCTTCTTCCCCCAGTCACCAACCAGTGTGCTTTCACGAGCGCCTTGCCGCTATTGCCTTTCCATCCCACGGTGTCCACGAATCATCAGTGCCAGTCCCTTTTCCACGTGACTGTGTGGTGCTGAAGTCTGCTTCGTTTTACGATGTGCCTCCGGTTACCTTCCTCAGGCTGTTCCCTGCACATCCCTACATGCCAGGGTCCGCGTCTACTTGCGTTGGCTCCCGAAACTATACCGATTTCCCTCCCCATCAGACGCGCTCCATCGCCACTCCACCGGACGCGCTCCAACGCCACTCCACCTGCGCATGAAGCACCGCCCCCCTTTGGATCATCTATGAATCTGCCCTCAAGCACCGACGAGATGGGCGTTTTTGCCGGGGTTGCTGCCGCCTCGCCACAATATGGATGCGGTCCGGTGTCGGCAACGGCGCAATAGACGTCCTCGTCGAGTGAGTTTGAAGGAGCCTCGACGGCGCCGCCGCCGCGAAGAACAGTATACGAAATAGGGGGCGCGTGTGGCGGTGTTGAAGAAGAAAGCGAACACGAGCGGTGCACACGCCGTGCGTTCGTATGCTATGCTCGCAGTTTTAGCTTTACGTTCCGAATAGCTCCGACAGGGATTCTACCATCGTAGGCAACGACGCCAGAGGTGCGCATCTTGAAGTATCATGGTCGGTTGTGAGACCTACCGTTCTTCCTCTCGGTCGTCGTCGTCGGCCCGGGGGAGGTAGTCGGCATCATATCATCGTCCTGGGGATAATCCTCATCCCCGCCCAGCGGTTCCTCATTCTCGTCTGTCCACTTTCCAGAGTCTTCGGCGACGTCACTGGTACAGCCAGAAGCCTCGCGCTGCAACGTCGCAGCTTTGGGACGATACGCTGCGAACAACACATTACCCTAATGGATCGAAGTGCAACTGCGCGAACTAAGGGCGTGTTCCTCCAAAAGATGAAGCGGATGCTCGCACATCTCGCGCATCCGGCGTTGATGAGGTTGAACTAACTAACTAACTTCAGACCTCTCCCGAGCATGGGAGCCAGGCCGGACCGACAGGAGCCAGCCCGGAATCACGGGCCTGTAGACGAGGAGCGCCGAAAGGTCGGTCGGCGGAGAGTGACCATCAAGCTTGTCGCCATGCGACGAGGAGACCGCGATGTGACTGACAACCAACTCGTCGATAACCTTCCGTCTTCGCCCCCCGGCCATACCCCGTCCCACTGCGAACGTTCCGGCTGCCAACCGGCCCGCCCGGGAGGCGACTAGGTGCCAACCTACGCCGGGAGGGCGGATGCCCTCGCAAGGCTCAGGATTCATGAGGCACCGTCCTCCATCGCAACCGCAGTCGGCGATCAGGGTAAGATGAGGTTGAATGGACCCCGAAACGGACGCAGGGCTTCTTCTGTCCATGTAGTTTCTGTAATTGGAGCATCCGCATCTCGCCAGCCGATCTCAACAGCGTCATACAACTTCATGTCATGGCGAGCCCTGAAACTCACACCGCACGTGTCGTCATGGCAGAGACTACACGATTCCATTCCATCGACCCACTGTCGAAGAAAAGGGAGTGCCTCGCGAAAGCGCCCAGGTCCTCGATGTACGGGGAAAATCCCCTTGAGGGATCATGGTTTACGTCAGGGTCGGATAAGAAAGTTCGTACGAGCCGTTAACTATGTTTCAGTTTGTACTAAGACATACTCAACGGATCGCTGAGCTATGTTCATTTGTACTCAGCAGTATGTGCCGCCACGCAGCGAGATCGTCGCGATGGAACTAGTCCCCATAGTGAAGTCGGCATCCTTTCGTCCCCTCACGCAAAAAAAGGAAAAAGCCCACGCGTTGTAGGACCCGTCGTTGCGGCGCGGGCTAGTCTCGTTTTCTTATCCGACCCTATTTACGTACCCAGGGATCATAAATTTTGGGTACCCCGATTAGGCTGATTCTTATGACAACATTAAAGATTAAAGCATGCTTTAGGGTTATTGTTTGTTTCGTACGTCTTTAAAAGAGTTTCTTATGACTGAACTAAAGGTTAAGGTCGGGGTAAGACTCGAGTTCCTACATTTTGGGACGTTGGAGAGCCGTCGCAGAGACTCGTACGACGGGACCGTGCTCCCGCTCCTGGCCTCTCACGATGCCGCGGCCGCGGTCTTTTGCCCTGGAGAGATGTACGTGATTGCTCTCGCCGGAAAAGAAGTCTCGTAGCAAAAGACTTAGGTAACGGCCGATCTACGCGCGTTGATCGCTGCTGCTTTTTGGCGTCAACGCGCTCTAGTCCTCCAGGCTGGCAACGTCACCATCAATAATCCAACTGTGCAGCGCGACGGAGCGGGTCTTTGGGCCAAGCGGCTGGAGTTTAAGGCGAACATACTAGCGTCTGCTTTCCTTTCTGGAACAAACAACTGGACCCCGGCGAACAGCTCCCATCGGGGAAGCAGCTCGAGGATGATCACGCAGAGCATAGACTCCACCTCACAAAATAACGGTCCTCTTGCCACCACGCCCTCCAATTTTTGGTGCATACTACCCCAACTGCAGTCCTCCTGCAAAGTGCATATACTTCCGACACACCACACCGTAATGTCCCTCCTTTCTAGTGATGTTACGTTACGGTCTTTTACTTAAGTCACTGACCGGCGGCCGGGAGCGCAGCGATAGCTCCGTAGCGCTCCTGATGAACTTGGCGAACAAGCTCCAGCGCTCGATTCAGGTCGCCGAACTGATCGCTAACCGTTGGTTGCGATGGAGGACGGCGCCTAACACGCGTGCTCCCTACGGCGGCCCCGGCCGTCCCGGAGTGAGACGGTGCCTGCTCGCCTCCCGGGCTGGCCGGTTAGCACCCGGAAAGTCCGCGCTGGGATGGGGTTCGCTCGGTAGGGCAAAACGCCACGGACAGGTCGATTGTTCGTGGACCAACACGTCCGCGGCCTGCGACGCTTTTGCACGACCTCGCACAAGACCGCGCGCAGTGGCGGTCCACCATCAACAAATCCGTCCTCGTCCCTCGCCTCTGCCCCAACTGCGTGATTTTCCTCTGTGATTCCGCACCGGCTCCTGCCGGTCCGGCCTGGCTCCCATGCTCGGGAGAGGTCTGAAGTTAGTTAGTTAGTTAGAACTTATCGGCGATCACCGTCGCCTCGCCAGCCGTGCTCTGGTCGAAGATCTCGTACGCGCTGAAAATCCAGTTCCCCGTCTAGCCGCCGCGTTTGACGCGAACCTGGTTGGTCGCGATCCCCTTGCCGTCCCTTGCCGTCGAGCGGCCCGCATCCGTGTCCACGATACCGCCGCGAAGTCCGTGCGACGCTCTGTCCTCTGGGCCTTGAAAGGTCGGTGATGAGGCGACGGCGGCCCCTCCGAAGCCGAGTCGTCATCATCGCCGCCATTGCACAACAGTTCGAGCAACGCTTTGCACTCCTTGAGGTGCTGGGCGTGCGTCGCCGCAGCCAAGGTCACGAAGTCCATCGTACAGCTGGAGGGGGGAATGGAGTCGGAGTCCTATAGTTTTTTTCTCTCTCTCCAAAACTAAAGACACCCTCTTTAGTCGAGTAAGAGAGAGAGAAAACTATATTTTCCAGGCTTTAATCTTCAAAATGGGACTAAGACCCGTTCTCTACCGGACTACCAAAGTGAAAGTTGGCCGAATAGTAAGGGCAGCTTATTTGGCCCACTTTACGTGCCGGTTCTCTACCGGTGATGTAAAATGAAAATGATTACCTTACCCTGATCGCCGACCGCGTGGTTGCGATGGAGGACGGTGCCTCATGTATCCTGAGTCTTGCGAGGGCATCCGCCCTCCCGGCGTAGGTTGGCACCTATTCGCCTCTCGGGCGGGCCGGTTGGCAGCCGGAACGTTCGCAGTGGGACGGGGTATGGCCGGGGGGCGCAGACGGAAGGTTATCGACGAGTTGGTTGTCAGTCACATCGCGGTCTCCTCGTCGCATGGCGACGAGCTTGATGGTCACTCTCCGCCGACCGACCTTTCGGCGCTCCTCGTCTACAGGCCCGTGATTCCGGACTGGCTCCTGTCGGTCCGGCCTGGCTCCCATGCTCGGGAGAGGTCTGAAGTTAGTTAGTTACGTGCCGGTTCTCTACCGGTGATAGGGTCGGATAAGAAAGCTCAAAACTAGGCCCTAGCCTACATTTCGAACACCAAACGAGAAACACTCATTCAAAAGTGGACAAGTGCAGGCCAGTAAGTTCACCTAGTCCCAATCTCCAACCCTAGTAAGTTTACACCTGGTCCCAGTAAGTTCACCTAGTCCCAATCTCTAACCCCAGTAAATTCGGCGTAAACCCAATCTCTAACCCCAGTAAGTTCGGCGTAAACCCGCACCCACTCACCCCACTCTCCTTCGAGCTCGTCGCGCTCACCCCCGCCAATCTAAGCTGCTTTGATCCGCACACGCCGCTAAGCTTTGAGTTTACTCTAAAGCCCCAGTAAGTTCACACTTGGTCTCAGTAAGTTCACCTGGTCACTAAGTTCACCTAGTCCCAATCTCTAACCCCAGTAAGTTCACCTGGTTCCAGTGAGTTCACCTGGTCCCAGTAAGTTAACCTATAGTGCGCGTGTAGACGCCGGGAGGGGGCTTGTCGGTATTGCGCAGCACGTGTGGGGTAGGGTGGAGTCGTCGACTCAGAAGAGCATATCCTCGGGGTTGCCGATCGACAGAGAGCCACGTAGAGCTGGACGTGACAGAAGACGGGCTTGGGCAAGAGGACGCCGACCTCGCGGGGCGTCTGGCCCTGGCTCTTGTTGATCGTTTGGCGTCGGCGGGCCTTAAGGGATACAGGTTGGAGGAGCCTCGGTGACACGACACGATCGATCATGTATCTGGTACCGTTGCAGTGGCCGTGCGACGGGTCGAGGTTGCGAAGACTTTAAGCTCGCGATCAAAGTCAGCATGCCGTTGGTTGTCAGGGAGTTGAAAACTCGACTGTAAAGAGCGAGGCGTCGTCTTCCGACCCAACCTAGTCGGCCGAAAAGAACTCCGACGCCTCGTCTCCGGGAAAAAAAGGCCGCGGTCATGCGCGCGTTGTCAGCATCGACAACATCGTTTCGACGGGGCGTGAGAATGGCGCGCTGAAAGAGCCGTCGCGGGTCGTGGAAACAGTCTGCGAGGTCGCCGTAGACGGCTTGGAGGATCACTGTCTGGCTCTCGCGCCTACCTGATCCTTACTCTCACGCCTACCTGATCCTTACCCTAAATCGAGGGACAAACAAACAAACAGACAGACAGACAGACAGACAAACATCTGTCGATTAGTAGTTAGGATTGTCTCAGGCTATGTTTCAAACATAGCCTGCAAAATCACAAAATCGGCGTTCCGCCCATGGAATCGGCCGAAACGAGCAAAGAATCGGCCCCGGGTCCTTCTGTAACCCCTGTGGACCCTTCGGTCCCGGCTGAGTTGACGAAAGTGTCGAAAAAACCCGCTGCCAAACGTCAACGGCGAAAAAACCTCTTGAGGGGAGAGTGCGTGTGCTGCGTAGCGAGGCTCGACGCCGACGAGACGGCCAGGGGCCAGCCGCTCGACCTGGAGCGACTCCTGAATATCGAGGGCGAGCTGCCCGACAAGTTCTACGTGTGCTCGAAAATGTGCCGGGACGACTTCACCCCGAGCAAGCTACGCACGACGAAGGGCGCTAAGGCCGTTCTCGCCCGGATCTCCGCGTCGCTAACTAGGACTCTCAAGACAACCATCCGCAGCGGGGACGAGGTCCTCATCGAGCACGACTTCTCGGCGGGGCACAATATCCAGGGCGGCAACGGCGTTGTCCTGGGCCTAATCTACAACAACACTGTGTGTCGGGTCGAGTCATACGACGTGAAAACGATTCAGCAGGGAGAGATCCGCGTCCCGTTCTCCCACGTCAAGGCCAAGCCCGACGAGGAGAACGACACCCCCCCGATTCGGCGACTACCACCCGGACGGCCAGCGCGTCCGACGCTTGGATCGAGTGGGTCATCGGTTATCTCCACACTGTCGTCGTCGTCGGACTCGAATGTGCGGATCTCGGAGCTCGAGAAGGAGGTGTCGAAACTCCGGAGCACGGTCGACAAGCTCACGGCGGCCAAGACGGCTCAGCACTCTCGCTCTGTCACCGCCGAACGCGAGACGAAAGAAGCCCACGCCGACGCCTTCGCCGCGGAAATGGCGGCCGCCAAGGCAGACGCGGCGCGTCTCGAGGCCAAGTGGAAGTACGAGGACGAGGTCCGGGATGCCGCACGTCGGGAGGCACGGCTCCAGGTCCGCATCGAACGCCACCAGGCCTCCAATGAGAAGCAGCGCGACCGCGATGCCGCGAGGCTGCAGCGAGCCATCGACGAGCTCAACGCGACCAAGGCCCAGTCGAACGAGGCGGCGAGACAGGCTGCGGCGGCGGCCGAGTTTCGGGAGAGGAACCGACTGAAGAAATCGGACCCTCGGGCCATGCGACAACTCAAGAACAATTACGCCGCCCTCAACCAGGAAGCGAAGCAAATGGAGATAAAGCTCGCGGCTGCCGAGGACCGCGTCCAGGCCGGGAGGAGGAGATCGAGCGGCTGCGGGAGCGGGTCGCGGTCCTCGAGAAGCAGAACGCCGAAGTGTGGGTACCGCGGAAGCCGTCCGGCAAGGGATCCGGCAAGGGCACTCCGTGGGACTCGAAGCTCAGGGTGCTGTGTATGAAACTGCTCGCCTCGCGGGTTGCGCCTGCGGAAATCCCCGAGGTCCTGGTCTCGGTCGTCGAGGCGGTCGTTGGCCCGGAGCGAGTGCGCGACATGGAGCTCCCGTCCGCACGCTTCATTCGCGACCTGCGCTCCGAGATGGGTGTCCTTCACGAGGCCGCCGTCGCCCTCGCCGTGGGATACGGTGACGTCGTCGACGCGGCGACGGACGCGTCGCCGCTCGACGGCAAGGAGATCGCGACTACCCAACTTCGCGTCACACGCGGCGGCGTGACGGAGAACTGGACGCTGGGCGCGAGCGAGATCTCCGACCAGAGCGCGCCTGGCGAGGCCAAGGCGATCAACGATCGGTTTGGTGACCTGAATCGAGCGCTCCAGCTCGTTAATCAAGTTTACCAGGAGCTCTACGGAGCCGACGCTGCTGCGGCGCGCCCGGCCGCCGGCAGCGCCGGCGTGCAGAATCTCGCCGGCCGGGCCATCGTTACCGACAACGCCTCCGCCGCCATCGCATCGGTCCGCGAGCTCCAGGAGCATGTCCTCGCGGCGGTGCAGAAGGAGATCGGGGAAGAGCTGTGGAATTTGATGACGCAAGACGAGCGCGACGCGAAGACTCGTGTCTTTCACAGGAACTGCCAGCGACATCTCGGTACGTCGTGCCGTCCCACCAGCAATTTGTTGAGCAGGCAACACATGGCTCGACGGCGGCGCCGCCGAGGAGGCCAAGATGCTCGACACGCTGCTGAAGGATAGCATCGAGAGCTCGGAGGCGAAGCACCTGCGCCTCACCGGCGAGTTGAACAAGGTCATTCATGCCTTGTCCAAGTGTATCGGCGAGGGCGTGGATCGCTACGGGAAGGGCTTCGGGACCCCTCTCCGGGCATTCCTCGAGGAGAAGCACCCGTCGGAGCTCTACCTCACGCTCGGCCGCACGGACAAGGGGACGCGGCAGGACGCGTGCACCAACGCGGCCTGGGTCATCTTCCACAACCTCCCGTTTCTCGTCGAGTTCCTCGAGAACGCGAGCTACGCGCCGCAGAACATCCTCAGGAACAACCTCTTCTCGACCTTGTCCTCGCAGGAGGTCGCCGGAGCTCTTCGAGCCCGAGCGATCATCGACGACAAGCTCACGGTGCCTTTCCGATTTTTCGCCGCATCGGACGCCCTCGAGGGTTGGTCGGTTCTCGACATGGCGGGCGTTCTCGAGCGAGTGCATGCCTTCTTCCAAGTCTGCCAGGATAATCCACAACTCGTTGCGACCGCCGGTTACGAGGCCTTCGACACTGAGATCGCCACCTACGCCCAGTTCCTCGAGACGCGGGCCGGGTCGGCGAAGCTGTCCGTCTTCGGGCGCGGCTCTACGCTCCGACTGACACCAATGATCCAGAGGCCAAGACCATGCTCGACGCGCTCCGGGCCTGGGGCCGCGGCATGCGCCGCACGTTCGAGGGGGGGCAGTCTATGCGCTACGTCGGCGACGGCGACCTCGCGGCGGTCAACCAGACGTCGGAGCTCCGGAGGGCCTTCGACGGCGCGCGGCGGAACTCGAACGAGGTCGAAGGCGAGTTTGGCGTATTGAAGTATTACAACGCCTCCTACGTCAACATGAGCGTCGTGAACTGCGTCGGGGTCGTCGAGTTTGGCGTATTGAAGTATTACAACGCCTCCTACGTCAACATGAGCGTCGTGAACTGCGTCGGGGTCGTCGCGTGCCAACGGGACCACATGTTCGACCGGGCCGCCACGAGTTTTACGACCAAGCGCCGGCGACGCGTCGCCGACGAGGTCGCTGGTCGAACGACGACGAAGGCTCGAATGCGCGATCGAGTTGGTGGAGGACGACTCGGCTCGGCGACGACTTTGTGTTGATGGAGGCGCGTCGTGGTCGGCAGAACCACAAGGAGCAGGCTGCCGCGCGCGCGGAGGCGGCGAAGGAGCACCATCGCCGTCGCGCCGCCGCGTTCGTCGAGAAGGCCCTCGAGCGCCAGGTGAACGACTACGCCAAGGCCCAGGAGGCCATGAGAGTCAAGCCTGTCGTCGACGAGCAGGCCCTCGTCGGGAGGACCCTGCTCTCGACGGTCAAGAAGCGACTTGATGCGGCACTTAAGCAGATCTCGAGCGACGCTGCGCGGTCGAAGGTCCTCAAGGAGAACATCGACAGGCACGTCGTCGACATGGGCATGGGCGACCTCAAACCCAAGTCCTACACCTCGGGCAAGGACCCGACGATCGGCTCGGCCGGTTCCAAGGCCAACATCGAATTCCTCACCGCGCACCTCGAGTACGTCTACGAGCAGATCAAGACCAACTCCCGCGAGTTGGTCGCCGAGGCGGTAGTCCCGGGCGAGCGCCGACGGCAGCTGCCAGTGCTCGGGACCGCGACGGCCCAGCGTCTCGAACTCGACGCGAGGCGGCACTTGAGCGTTGACGAGCTCAAGGCCAAGGTTGAGGAGTGCCGCGCCTTTCGCCATCCGAGGAAGCGGACGCGGACAACGAGTGGCCGCTCGAAGCTACCGACGATTGACGTGGCGTTGGTCGGGTCACGCGTCGAGGTTCTCTGGGAGTTGTCGGGGCACCCGGGCTGCTACTGGATGCCCGGCACCATCGAGGCGGTATCCGACGAGAACTCCAAGGACGGTCGCAAGAAACTCGGGCTGGGTTGGATCTTCGTTTCCTATGACGACGGTTTCAGCGGGTGGCTCCTCGCGAACCGCCCCACCTTCTTCAACGGCTCCAAGCCGGCTTCCTGGCGCTTCGTGTCCGAGGACAACGAATACGACGACGACGACGAGGAGGAGGAGGAGGACGCGATGGACGTCGACGACGACGACTACGCATAGCTGCGTTCGCGGGCCCCGACGCCGGTCTCCCGAGGACGCCCGGAAAGACGAGGACACTAGAACTGGCCCCAGCGAACAAAAGGCGCCGTCTAAACGCCCACACGACCCTCATTGGGCCTACGGACATTCCCGATGCGCCGGTTGTTGTATTTGGAGCCGATGGCGTCGTGCAGAGTAGAGCCACCCAGGCCCCCGCCTCCACCGAGGCGCCAAAATACCTCACTCCCAAGTAGATTCGCCAAATCGGCAGCTACGGACTTCGTTCCAAGATAAAATCGGCACCATTTTGGGTCAACTTGGCGACGGACAAAAAAGCCCGCCAATCCTTGGGGATTTTCGGCCCCGGCGCGGGACCCCCGAGTTCCTTATCCGACCCTACCGGTGATGTAAAATGAAAATGATTTCACGGTTGTTGCGGTTCGTATGCGGCTAAGCGCAGCAAGGCTGTGACAACGTTGTCCGGAACGACGGTGCGCTGATGCGAGCGACCCCGAATCGGACAGCGACGACGATGGTCGCACGGCCGTCGTCACCGCAGCGGTAAAGCGTCGTCGAATCGCGGCGAAAGGTGAAGGGCTTCGGGCTTCGGCGACCTCGGCACCGCTAATTACAACGATAGCACTCTTCATATCGGCGGAGGCGGCCGGTGGCAGGGGCGGGCCGGACGCCGGGAGGCGGAGGCGATGGAGGTGCTGAGGTGCGGAGGGGGAATCAAGAAGGTAAGAATGGTGTCGTCGGTTCCGGACGAGCTCGGGAACATCAGGATCAGCGGCATGCAGGATATCGTCCACTGCTGGATCGTTCGATTTGCTGACCTTGGCCAGCTCCTCCCAGTGCAAGCTGGGCTCCTCGGCGTCGAGTTGCGTCATGTCCCACAAAAGGTGGGCGCCTCGCGCCTGGACGATAGACATGACCATCCGCGATCGGCAGGGGTCCTTCGACCAGTGACTCTTTGACGGTGGCGGCGGCGAGCGAGCTTCACGAAGCGAGTTGCGCCAGCTCGGGGACGCGGCCTCAGTTGCCGCCGCACACGCTGCGCCGACGGATGCAGCCTCTGGCTCTGCGCCCTCCGGCTCCGACTCGGCCGAGTCGCTCAGTGTGGAGGCCGCGGTTGTCGTCTCCGCCTTTTCGAGCCAAGCCACGAGCGCGGCCAGCCCTTGCACTTGGGGTCCGGCAAGCTTCGCTCTGCGGCCCGGCGCTTAATCTCCGCCGCGAGGAGTTTGTTTTCCGGCCGCGACACCTTCGGGGTACAGCTCTGCATCGTCGTCGCAGCCCAGCCGGGTTTGATCTTCAGCGTCGCCGCCCGCCGCTGCGCTTCCTTCGTGGTCCTCGCCATACTCGGGCTATTCGTACGAGTTTTTTGACTTCGACGTCCTCGAAAATCCCGAGCCAAGTGAAGTTGTGAGAACTGAAATGGAGATGTGAGAACTATAATGGGGACGTGGTGCAGGGGTAAGTGTCATAGCTTCCTCACACAGGTGCTGGAAAAGAAAGAAAAGGAAAAAGGGGTAAGTGAGGTCCTCACACAGGTGCTGGAAAAGAAAGAAAAGGAAGAAGGAAAAGGGGTAAGTGAGACGCTCACAGAGGAGAAGCTTGAAGGAAGACGTCAGGAGAGGCAGTGTGGCAGAAAGAGACAGGAGATTCAGGGCGAAGTCGCGAGGTGAGGTAACGAGCACGAAGCCGGAGGGGGTAAGGAAGGGTGGGTGAGCTTCCGTCCTGCGGGTGAAGAGGAATCGATATTTGGCGACGGGGACGGGTTGAGTGAACGCGGAGGTCGAATGATGTGGTTGTGCGATGCGATTGAGAGTTTCGGCGGTAAAAGGCGAATATCAATATGGGCGCGGTGCGCCGCGGGGAGACATGTGGGGTTGTAAGACGGACTTGGGTGACGTGGTGCTATATCGACTAGATACCTTGGTACCGTCTCTGACGAGGGAAGATCAAAGTCATCATAAAAGTTGGGTACAGAAGCCAATAGAGCTCAGCATAGCGGCGTAAAGAGCGCGCAATTCAGCTTCAAAGCCAACGTAGAAGAGGTGAAGAGCAACGGTGAGCGATCAAGTTCATTGACTCAGTGGCAAGCGCGGATATGGAAGGAACTTCTGTAAAGTAGGAAAAGCTTGGTTAATGGCCAATGCACATGAGAGGGTGCGCCACACCTAGAACCGAAGACGTAGTCATCCAACGACTACAGACGTGGGGCCGCGAACGAGGGACGGAGGACCACGGTAGAAAATTGAGCGCCATGAGCTGTAATGGCAAGTGTCACAGACT